>BQNB010003505.1:26181-106581 GCA_026074375.1 Tanacetum coccineum | reverse complement strand
TAAAGAGACAAATGAATACAGAATCTTGACATAGGGATTATTTCAAGTCATGTTAAACGGATTAGACGATTTGATATTGTTATACATGAGATGTTAAAAAGATAAGTCGAGATGGTATCGTTATACATGAGATGTTAAACGGGTGAGTTGATATGATATCGTTGATATCGTTATACATGAGATGTTAAACGGATGAGTCGATATGATATCGTTATACATGAGATGTGGAATGGATGAGTCGAGATGGTATCGTTGTACATGAGTTGTTAAACGGATAAGTCGGTATGATATCGTTATACACGATATGTGAAACGGATGAGTCGAGATGGTATTGTTCTACTTAAGATGTTAAACGGATGAGTCGAGATGGTATCGTTATACATGAGACGTTAAATGGATGAGTCGAGATGGTATCGTTATACAAGACATGTTAAACAGATGAGTCGAGGTGGTATCGTTATACATGAGATATTAAACGGATGAGTCGATATGAGTTGAATAGAGATTTACCATTTTGCTTTATAAAATCTAATTAAGCTCTAACGCAAATGTCTAGCTTATTTAACCCTTAAACTCCACGCCTTAGAGTAGGGCTGAGCATACGGACCGTTCGACCGGACCGGACCGATGTCTGTACCGAGATCGAATCGGACTGGATCGCTCAAAACCGAAATTTATCGTATGGTGTTTATGGGGCTGTTCAGTTTGATTAGTTGGAATATTTTAACTATGCATCGTGGGGAGGGTAATTAATTTTACTACCCGAAAGCAAACCATACTAGTCGGTAACCGGGCATGCGGGTACCCGAAGTGAGCGGTTACATGAGATGTTCAACCGGATGAGTCGAGATGGTATCGGTGTACATGAGATGTTCAACGGATGAATCGGGATGGTATCGTTATACATGAGATGTTCAACGGATAAGTCGAGATGGTATCGTTGTACATGAAAAGGAGTGCAACGTGATAGATTAAGTAGAGTGACTAGGGAGTAGTATACACACATTGTATTCACACATGAGATGATTTGGTACAAATTTGAGGACGATCTGATGGTTAAATATCTCAGGATCACTATTTTCCCTTAATTAATGATAACACTTTATATTCTTACATAGTTACATTGTTTTGGACTTAATCCCTTCACAAAAATTTTAGAAACACAAACAAATACTTCAAGAAACCACAAAACCGGGAGAGAGATATCTAAAACTTTCATCTTAGAGTTAAATCTAAAATTTCAACCCATTACTGTCACAAGTCAAGTCAACTAAGAATTCAATATAGAAAATGTTGTTTATAATTGGACAAGCAAACTTTTCTCGAAAAGGACACATGTGATTACAAATTCCAACGGTCAAATTCAAGATCTATGTGTTTATATGTATTGGTATCAATTTTAGGACGATCTGACGGTTAAATATTTCGGGATCACTATTTTCACTCAATTAATGATAACATGTTATATGCTGACATAGTTACACCTTTTTTGGTCATAATTTCTTCATACGAACTGCGCTTTTGATGATTCAAGAAGCCACGAAACCGGGAGAAACATATCTAAAACTTTCATCTTAAAGTTGAATCTAAAATTTCAACCCATTATTGTCACAAGTCAAGTCAACTAAGAATTACGTATAGAAAATGTTGTTTATAATTGGACAAGCAAACTATTCTCGAAAAGGACACATGTGATTGCAAATTCCAACAGTCAAATTCAAGAATTATGTGTTTATATGTACTGGTACAAATTTGAGGATGATCCGACGATTAAATATCTCAGAACCACTATTTTACCTCAATTAATGATTACACGTTATATATTGACATAGTTACACCGATTTGGTCATAATTTCTTCATACGAATTGCGCTTTTGATGACTCAAGAAGCCACGAAACTATGACAAAGAGATCTACAACTTTTGTTGTGGAGTCGAATCTAAAGTTTCAACCCATTACCGTCACAAGTCAAGTCAACTAAGAATTCAGGTTTGAAAATGTTATTTAGAATTGGACTAGAAAATTTATCTCATGAAGGACACGTGTGATCGCAAATTCCAACGGCCCAATTCAATATCTATGCGTTTATATGCTTTAGTACAAATTTGAGGACGATCAGACGGTTAAACAACTCGGGATCACTATTTTCCCTCAATTAATGATTACACGTTGTATATTGACATAGTTACACCGATTTGGGCATAATAAACATCTCATGTACACCGATACCATCTCGACTCAAAACTGAGCAATATTAAGCATTAGATAATAAGCAATAAGATAGCTTAATAATAAGCTAATCTAAAAACTACTATTTTTATTAATTAAAATTGTAAACTTTTTATAAACTGAAACTATATTTAATAATGAAAACTTTTATTAAAAAAACTTTAGCTTAAAAATAATTAGCTGCACCGAAAAAGCTTTAAACCAAATAAGCTACAACTTATCTAGTTTTGCTAAATTCGAAATTTTAAAAGTGAAACAAGTTAAAAATAAGCAGAGGGAGAAAAAGACACGGTTTAATAAGCAGTTTCTAAAAGCACTCTTGATACGTACAAATACGTATATAAGGATAATATCATGTATAATATAGTATAAGATAAGAATTCCAAAAAGGCTTTAAGAAAATTACTTTTATCCAAAGTAAAATCCAAAACCTTCCCGAGTCGTATCCCGACGAGGTGTGAATTGAGAATCGAGGTTAAATTCGTGATCGAGTGATTGGATAATCAAGATTTTTGATCTGGATTCTATTTCTACAAATAACATGCAAAAACAATTAAAGGTAAGCTAAAAACGAAAGCAATTAAGGTTGAAACACTAAAACGATAACGGGAATCAAAACCCGAGCTTTAAAAACCTAAATTCTAAAATTTTAACCCTACAACCTCAAATTTAATTTTTAACAGTCCTAAATGATTAAAAATAATTTTAGAAAAAAGAATTATATTTTTTTGACTTTTATTTTATTTATTATGAATTAAAAACAGTTTTAATCTAAAAATATTATAAAAAATATTAAACTAATTTGGAAAAATCTGAAAAAATCATGAAAAGTACTTTGAACAATTCTAATCCTAGGAAAAATAAAATGGGGCAAACAGCTTCTTGGAATAAGCTGTAAATAAGCTTAAAAGAGCTAAAAGGCTTAAATGGCAAAAAGGGTTTAAAAGTAAAGTAGTGTGAAGGTTTAACGAAAAAGTCCCAAGGGCGAGATGGTAGTGGGTGTTGGTGTTAAAGTGTTGGCAGTTAAGGTTGAGGTCTCGGGTTCAAACCTGGGACTTCCCTATACGGCCAACATTTTTATTTTTGAAATTTTATTTTTGAAAAAGCTTTATAACACTAAAATAAGCACTTTTTGTAAAACAACTTTTTCTAAAAACTTAAAATAAGCTAGAAATAAGCTATTTAGAACTGACAGAATGCTTAAAAAGCTTTAAGGCTTTAAGTCTAAACTGACTTGGCTTCAAAGCTTGAATAAGCTCAAACCTAGACTAAATAAGCTACTAGAACTTTAAACCTAACCTAATAAGCAATCCTAAACACAAATTAAGCAAATCCAATAAGCCATAAGCTCAGAAATCAAATAAGCAATTTTGGCTATAAAGTTATAAAACAGCCTACAAAGGCACTTTTAAGCTAAAAATCAAAACAGACTTGTTAACCATTCTTTTTTCATGAAAATCATAGTCTTTTATTAGATGGCTGTAACTGCCACAAACAAAACAAGCTTTCTTTGTAAACCTAAATCCTAACCCTAGTTTTTGAGTCATTTTCCCATTCCAATCTCTTCTATCTACCTTAGGAGTTTGAGTGATTATCCTAGGTTTTTTAGCTTGTTTAGCTTTAACAAATTCAATCTTATAAGTATCATTAAAAGGCTTTGATACCACTTGTGAAGTCCTAAATAAACTGATCTTCTTATCTTGTTAAAGCTTAGTTAACCTGGATGAATCCAAACTAACTATAAGAGAAACTATGATTGTAAATACTACAAGTTATGCAGAATCTAACTTGCAATACTAAGAAGAACAATGAATACTAAACTTGAATATATAGATTGCAAATATTCTGCCAAGGTTACAAAATAACTAACTATGAGATATGTGTTTGCTGTGAAAATTGATATCTCTAACTATGTCGTAGGGTTCCTTTTATACACTAAGGAAACCCTAATGGGCTTACAAAACGTGTACAATGATAATGCATATCCATTCCTAATATATCTCATGCATATCACTTTAGCAGTACTAACTATATAATACTAACAACACTAACTATTAACTAACAGTACTAACTATACTAGCAGTACTAACATTTGTACTGGCAGCACTAACTATTAAAACTAGCAATACTAATAACTTAGACTATTTTCTTTAAACTTCAACAGCAGTATCAATCTTAAACCAGTAGTAGTAAAGTAGTACTGGCAGTAGTAACATAAAATTCCTAATAATCCTCCCCTAAACTTGATATTTACTTGTCAATCATCAAGTTTATTCAGTTTAAGCATCTTGGTCATTAGGAGGATGTATCTAAATATTTTACTACTCTTCAAGCATTGATTTGATGAACTTGATAAGCTCAAATGCCATAGTACTTTCTTCTTCAGCTTCTAACTGCAGGTTCAGCACCTTCTCAAATAATTCCTTGATCAGAGGGTACTTTTTTTCTACTAGCATATTAATCTCCATAGGTGTACCATCCATAAACAAAGTGTGAACTCCACAATTTTCATGCAATTTCCATTTTAGCAATTTCCAATCCAGATGATTTATCCATAGTTCATCTTTTTCATCTGGGTCAAATAGCATCTTTAGATCTCCCCAAAGCAACAAATCATGTCCTTCAAGAGGATGATCTTGAAACCTTTCCTGAACTAAACTTTATAGGTCATTCAAGTCTTGCTTGTCAAGTCTTCTTAAGAAGGCTTGTATGTCTCCATGATAGCTTGAACTTTCATCAGCTCTGGTTAATTTGCAAACCTCCATATCTTTAGCTCCTTTCTTTCCTAGCAGCTGATATTCCTAACTCACAATAGGATATTTTCTGGATAGTGGCTTATAGTATACTTCACTGTCATCATCAGGAGTTATCTTTAAACTTAACCTAAGTTCTTCCTTCTCCTTCTCATACTCTGCTGCTTCTTCTTCTGTAACATTCTTTACAGATTTCATTACTTTTGGTTTCTTGGGTGACTTCTGTGTTGCATATGATCCTGCAACTCTTTTTCACATGAAGTTTCACAATGTGGACTATTTTTAAATGTATTGTCCACATATAATACCCTTATAATGTGGAGCCATAAACCATAATTTAGATACACATTTGTGGATAAGTGTGACAATTGAAAAGTCAAAATTCCACATGATCATGCACAATTAAATGTGACTATACACATTAGTTTTTTTGCAAGCAAACACACACTAAACTATAGACACAACATATAACTTACGTGACCAATGTATCAAGATTTTGGTTACACTTAACATGTATGTCTATGGTTATAAGTGTGACCATATGATACATTTGGTCCACCCTGTTCAAGTGTGTGATATATAATTGTCCACTTTTTAAATGTAAATATGTGACTAATGCCTTCAAACTTCCTTTTCAGTTGTCACACATTTTAAATTCCATGTTGGATAAATATTCAGCCAATATAGCAGTCTCACTTTTAAATTAAAGTGTGACAAACTTGACTATATGAAATTAACCACATACACAATTTACTTCATGTGACCATTATATGGATTTATGGTCACACTATTCAATTGAGTGAACATATATTTGTCACATATGTAATAAATAGCTGTGACTAATGTTTCAAACTAATTTGCGTCTGTCACACGTCCCAATTTTTAATAAAGTGACTAAATACTCAACAAAAAATATAACCATGTTACCCCTAGTCACAAAAATATTCAAATGTAGTTGACACTGAAATTCCGAAATGGTCCACACAAAAAATTCAAGTGTGGCTGTTAAATTAATACTGGTACATTTAGTACTTGAAGAATAAAAAATATATCTGACTGTGTGGCCGTTCAAAAAACAGCATGTGTGACGAAATCCCAGATTTGTACTAGTGTCATTTTACTACCGTTTTCATTCTAGATTTCGTACCACCTCTTTAGTACAAAGTACAACACTCAATGCATAACATCTAAACCCTAAACCTAAACCTTAATTCGTCCTAAAACCCTAAATGAAACCCTAAAACCCTAATTTCATTTTTAACCTAAACCTTAATCCTAAGCCCTAAACCTTAATCCTAAACCCTAATCTTAATCCTAAACCTTAATCCTAAACCTTAAGCTATCCTAAACCCTAACCCTAACTTGAATTTAAACTAAAAACCCTAACCCGAAACCCTAAACCACCCGTCACCTCTTAATTCTCTTTTAAAACCATTTCAAGCACCTCAAGCACCTCAAGCTAGCACCCTAACACCACCATGACCTCACTACCATGTCACCATACTTTGCAAGCAGCTCCATCACCACCTTGTAGCGTCTGTCACCCCTGTCCACCTACTAGCTACCCGTGTTCACCAAGTAAACCACCTCATCACTTCTAGTCCATTCGCACCCTTACACCTCTCTAAGCTACATTCCCAGCCTTCCTTACTCACCCTCTACAGCCCTTGATCCCTACTCCAAGAATACTTAGCCACCAAGTTAGGAAACTTGGGCACCAAGTTGGTTTCACCCCTATATAAGCCAAACACCCACACCCTTTCATTTCATCCTTCAAACTTAAACACACACACTCAAATGAAGTTCTAGCCATTCCCTAGCAGTATTAGAAGATTAAGAGAAGCCTCAAGAGTCCCTAAGATCAGAATTAAAGCCAATAATAAAAAAAGAAGCCCTTGAACCCATTTCTAGGGGTACGAACCCAAATAAGCTCATGCGACCCATTTAAGCTCATAAATCAAGTATCAATCAGCTCATTTTTACTGTTTATAACTTAAAAAGCTTACGTATGATTCCATCTTAAACTCTTGTTTGATCCTTGAACACAAAACCCACGGTTTTTGTTAAAACCCTAAAAACGACCCATTTTGATTTTCTAGCTAACAAATCCATTTTCTAAAACTTTTGTTATGTTAGAACATCTTATTTTAGCTTATTTTAATAAGCCCCTATAACAGCAAAACTCATTTGATTTCAAAAGATAACCAAATTTGATTTTGGAACCTAGATTTGCAAATAATTTCAAGCAATAGGGTAATAATATCGTAACTTCCGAAAGTTTAAAACTAAGGGCTGAAAATATCAATATTTAAAGTATAACTATGAGGTTTTTTTGCCAATTCTAAAGTTTAAAGGTTTAACTTATATAAACTTTTTATATAAAGACAACACTTGTAAAAGTTTTATAAATCAAGGTGTATAAATTGCCACTTTTTGCAAAACTATAAGATATAAATACTTATAATAATTTAATAAATATATATAAATAATAATAAAAACTATGATTTATTAAAACCCTACCCTGTATCGTATATTAATCATCGATCTACGCATATAAAACAATTACGTTATATATTATAACGTAACTTATCAACGACAAGCTATTGAAGAAACTTAAAACCTTATCGGAATCACGTTACTAGGAATTTCCATGTAGGGGTTTCATTTGGGTAATACGGTGTTATGACGAGTTTGCTGTATTTAAGAATAAAAGTGTCCTGGCTCTAAACTTTTACTGCATACCTCTGAATTATGAAGCCCAACAGTTGGATATAATATTTCCATAAATTAATTAACTCAAAGTAAGAAGTATTTAAACTTAATAAAGTTCTTGATAAATATAAACAATCACACTAAGACTTGACATATTACCCCAGGTTACGTGTACAAGCGTTACTTTTATTTCATATACTTTTCCATCAATCAGATTTCCCTGTTAAGGTGAGTTTATAGCCTCGCATTTTAAATCTTCTAATGTTTTCATAAACCCGCGAGGGGGATACATGCTATAAACTATGATTACGAGCGTTTTTCCAACTGTATGCTATCCTGATTTATTATTGCCTAAGTCACCTTTACTACCAATATTTCTTAATCATGAACCATTAGTCACGTTTGCGAGTGAACGCGAATATTGTGGATAGATCCTATCGAGGCGTGACGACTCCCGTTGGTTACCTACCATTCTGGTGCCAATAGCAACTATATTTGATTATAAGGGGTAACATTGGCATAGTTTGCCTTTCACGCGGAACATTATGTTCCTCAACCAATGTCATTCCGGTGATTTCCATGTCCAACGTATTGATCGTGAGCTTAGGGCAATAATAGTTATTTCCATAAATTGTATATCAATATTACAAACTTGGTGTAATAACAACGTAAGCCCTACTAGACTTGTATTCTAAACTATTTACATAAACCATGAAATTTTCACACAACCTTTGTGGTTGATCTTTTTTAGCATTTTTATCTCGGGTAATTGAGCAACTTATGGCACGGGTGACACAGACTTGAAGATGACAAAACTGTTATCATTCAAACTTTATGTTTTCATATAGATTTTAGGACCTCCTTTTGTAAATCTCTGATATAATATTGAATGATAACTAAATTTTCAAAACGTCTCTTTTGAGTCGTTTTCTATGATTATGTCTGTTGATCCATGAAGTAATACCCCATAATTAGCATCCGCCAGCTATATTTGTCAAAATAGGGGTGTTACAGTATGGTCCGAGAATGAAACTTTGGAGACGACTAGGAAGAGGATGAAGTGGGAGAATGACGACTACATATTCCGTGGTCACATTCTAAACGGTATGTCTTCTTTTCCTATTTGATATCTAATCACAACGCTAAATCCTGCAAAACACTATAGGAGTCCCTATAAAACCAAATACCCTGGGCAGAAATGCTACTGCAAAGAAGTATCTTGTGAGAATTTTGTGAATTTAAATGATGGTTTGATACCAGGCCTGTCATGGAATAATATCATGAAATGTTAAGGATTCTGGGACAGTATACCCAACACAATTTGATGATGGATGGGGCCATATTGGTTGCAGTTATCATTGATAAACTGCCCCCTTCCTGGAAAGAATTCAAATATAGTTTGAAACATAAAAAGGAAGAGTTAAATTTGGTTCAACTGGTAAGTTATCTACGAATTGAGGAAGGATTAAGAAATCAGGAACTTGATAATAATCCTAAAGGAAAGAACCAAATTGGATCATCTTTTGTCAACATGGTTGAAGGAGATAGAGCCAAAAATTCCAACAACAATAAGAACAAAAGAAAGTTCAAAAGTGGTGATGATAAATTTGCCAACAAAAGGCTACAATGACTTGTGGAAATTAAAAAAGACTGGTCATTAAGAAGGATATGTCCGCTCTCGAGGGCAATGATGGCGCTTGTTTCAAATGGTATAAGCTCCTAAAAAGCAACAAGGTTATAATTCTGATTTTATACAGAATTTTGATAATGTTTTACATTATTTTTCTGTTATTTTTGATGCATTTTATGTTCTGGATGATGAAGTTGCTTGGTGGGTTGATTCGGGTGCAACAAGTCATGTTTGCAAGGATCTTCGTTGGTTTCAAGTCTGTAAATCGATTAAAGATGGATCGTTTATAAAGATGGGAAACATTGCAACCGAACCAATCAAAGGAACAGGGCGCGTTTTATTGACTTTCACTTCTAGAAAAACTTTATGTTTAGATAATGTATTGTATGTACCTGGGATTCAAAAGAATATTGTTTCTGAAATTGTGTTGAATAAGTGTGGCTACAAACAAGTGTTGAAAAGTGACAGATATCGTCAAGACATGGTTCATTTGTTGGATTTGTTATGTATGAAATGTTATGATTAGATTTAAATCTGAATTATCCTTTGTTTAACGTTTCTGCTTGTCTGAAATAACTTCAAGTCAGAGCAATAGTTTCAGTAAATCAGAATTATGGCATGCTAAGACTAGACATATTCATATACATATAGAATAAGAGATATGTCTAAAAATAGTTTAAGACCTGCTTTTTTACATGACACATGAAATTGCAAGACTTGTATGTTTAACAAAGATCACTAACAACCATGTTAAGGATGTTAACGGAAAGCCAAAGTATAAGATCTTATACATATGATTTTGGTGATTTTCATGATAATCCTTCACTAGGCAATAATAAGAATGTTCATTCCTTTATTGATTATGCTTCTAGAAATTGTTATTTCTATCAGTTTGCAGCAAAACATGAAGCTCTAGATCAATTAAAATTTATAAACAAGAAGTAGAACATCAAAGACAAGATTTGATAAAAGTATTGCGTACTGATAGAGGTGGTGAGTATTATGATCCAGTTTATTTCCAATGAACTGTTATAATACATCAAACTACGGCTCCTTACACACTACAACAGAATGGGGTGGCTGAAAGGAATAATAAGACTTTAAAGGAAATGGCGAATTCCATGTTATCCATTCTCCCTAAGTTGAAGGGTTTGAGGTGAGCTATGTTTGACAGCCTATTATTTATTTTTTTTTATCTTTGAATGAGAACTCCAAACAAAAATAGTAAACAACACCTTAAGAAATTTTGGACCAAGAAGGTAACCACAATTGACTAATTTTAGGGTTTGAGGCTGTAGAGCAGTTTGTAAAGGCTAACAGAAACCCAAATGAAAAATATGGTGAAAAGGTATAGATTGGTATCTTCATTTGGTTTATGCTAATCATTCCAGGTGTTATAGTTTTTATGTTATAGAAACCTAAATATTAAGTGTAGGTGAACTCTATAATAGAGTCAAGAGAAATGTTATATAAGAAGAAAACCGTTAAACGTCTATACCTAACCAAGAGGTATGATTCTGGGGGGGGGCATCCATCTTCAAGTAATATAGCTAAAGATGAGTTGAAGTACTGCTTAATGTAACCTGGTCCATCTGTTCGCTAAGAAAAAGCACAGAACAAGAAAAGCTAAATTCTTTTGGGTTTGATTTTCAACTTTATATTGGTTTGAAGGAACACGAGATAAGACTTTATCTTCAACGTGGAATATTGTTTCATTTTGAGAGGATCCAAGGACCTTGATGAAGCAATGGCATTCTAGGGATGTATTCTTTTGAAGAACGCATTTTTTGTTCGAAAGTGAGATTGATTCCATCATGCATAATGATATTTGGGAATTAATTGCCTCCTGGATGCAAAGCATTAGGATGTAAATGGATCCTAAAAGGAAGATGAAAGTGGATGGAAGCATAGATAAATATAAAGCCAGAATGGTTATCCAAGGCTTTTAGAACAAAAGGATGGAAATGAACTTCTTTGATAACTTATGCTCCTGTTCTAGGATTTCCACTATTAGATAGTTGTTACTCTTGCCGCTGTACAAGATCTAGTTATTCACCAAATGATTGAAAACAGCATTCTTAAATGGTGATTTAGATGAAGAAATTTACATGAACAACCTGAAGGGTTTGTGTTGCTGGACATGAAAGCAAGTACGTAAATAGATAGAAATCATTGTCATGCCAGAAACAGCACCAAAACAATAGATCAAAGTTAGAGGAAGTGGTTTGTCTATGGTATTTCATTAAACCAAGCTGACAAGTGTGTGTATACCAAATTTGATCTTTCAGTAAAAGAGTAATAATTTGCTTATATGTGGATGACATGTTGATCTTTGGTACTGACCAAGATCAAGTTAATAAGACAAAGGAATTCTTGTCATCTAATTTTGATATGAAAGATCTGGGGGAAGCTGAGGTGATTCTTGGTATTAGAATCAAACGAGGAAATAATGGTATCTCTATTTCTCAATCTCGTTATATTGAGAAGATACTGACAAAGTTTAACTTTGCTAATTGTTCTCCTGTTTATACTCCTGTAGATCCTACTATGAAGTTTCGACCTAATAAAGGAACTCCAGTGTCTCAGCTAGAATACTCTAGAGCTATTGGATGTCTTATGTATGCCATGATTAGCACTAGACCAGATATAGCTTTTGCTGTAGGAAAGCTTAGTAGGTACACTAGCAATCCTAATGCTCTACATTGGTAAGCTCTGGGTCGAGTATTTCAGTATTTGAAAGGAACCATGGATTATGGTTTGACTTATAGAGGTTATCCTTCTGTTATAGAAGGTTATTCTGATGCCAGTTGGATTAATAATATGGAGGATCACTCGTCTACAAGTGGTTGGGTATTCCTTCTTGGAGGAGGTACTATTTCTTGGGCTTCAAAGAAATAGACTTGTACTACAATCTTAACCATTGAGTTTGAATTTATGGCTTTGGCTGCAGCTGGTAATGAAGCTGAGTGGCTGAGGAATTTGGTTTATGAAATTCCTTTATGGCCTAAACCGGTGTCTACCATTTCTATCAGATGTGATAGTGCTGCTACCTTGGCTAAGGCTTAGAGTCAAGTGTATAATGGTAAGTCTGGACACTTAGGTGTTAGACATAGTATGATTCGTGAGCTTATCATGAATGGTGTGATATATGTGGATTTTGTAAGAACTCAATTGAATTTAGCCGACCATTTAACCAAAGGGTTAGCAAGAGATCTCGTACGCAAGGCGGCTATTGGGATGGGTTTAAAGTCCACCTAATTAAATCATAGTATCAAGATACCCAATTCTCATCTAACGTAATGTTAGATGCTGAATTCAATGAGGAAAGCTTGATATCTTTGGATCATAACAGCTACAAATCATGTACGACAACTACTAATCCACCATTCCAATGACTCAAAGTACCCTTCATAAAGTATAATAGAAAAATATACGTACTCTGTACAAGTAGAAACACAATACTAGCTGTAGCTAATAACATGACTAGCAGTTGTAAAGAACCAATCCTCAAGTGGGCATGTATTAGTTAAACATTTATTCGTTAATCTTCCCTTGAAACCAATGTGTTTACCATCTCTTGAATCTCGAACTCTGTAGGCTCTATGTAGTGATCATTGATGAAGAAAACTGAGTATAACGATTTGATGAAGAAGTAGAAACCTCCAAACTTGTGTCTTATGTCTTGCACTATCCATGTGACGTCGAACTCATACTACAGGGAAAAGTATAAGTATACCGATCTCTTGACAAAAATCCTCATTTATCTTATAAAATGAGACACTGAGCACAACAACGTAACTCCTTTAAGTGATAGTGAATGTGAGCATTGAGCATCATAAGAAAAATCACACATTCCTATATTTTGCAAGTCTTCGTCAACACCATTTAAGCACGAACAAGTTATCCTTTGACCAGAGGATATAATAAGAACACGCATCTGTGAAACTCAACTACAACATCAAATAAGCAATATTCAATTGTCTTCATAATCATCTCTTTAATAAATCCAAAACGAGCCATAAATAATTAAGAATAAACTGTTGTTAAAAATAGTTTTATCCGAGATCCAAATGCATCTGTTGTCCAACATCGAATATAGCCAGCAGTATAAACAATAAGCCCGAATAGTATTAACCTCATTGCTTTTAACGCTAGCAGTAGAAACATCTAACGAACAATAGTAACCATCATAAGCACCTTTAATAAGTACTGTTCCAAATACTCTGGCAGCATAAAATCTTAACGAGCAGTATCAACAAACTAGAAAAACGCCTAACAATATTAACTTTTAAATCCTAATCAGTATAAACTATAGCAGTAGTAATGATGTACTAGTAAAAACTTGATATACGAATATCGGTAACACACAAATACTCCAAAACTCCCATCTGCTCAAAATTATAAACATGAGTTATCAAATAAATATCATCCAGCCCATGTGCATTACCTGGTCTAACATTTATAAATCCAATGCCACACTATTAAAACTTTCGGCCCACATTATCAATTACACGACCCAAATCAAGTAAACAATTGGCCCAAACATTTTTCGTCCCATAATAGTTCAAACATACACCACGCAGCCAGTAAGCTAGTAGTACTATTCCTATGCATAGCAACACTTTTATCCGTCACAAAACTGTCACTAATTTCAATTCTCCTTCCTTCCATAGCATTTAGTGATGCTTTTTCTGTCACTAATTTGTCACTAATGCGTCGCAAATCTGGTTCTCCTTCCTCCCATTCTGTTAATGACAAATTATATGTTACTAAACTGTTGCTAAAGTGTCACTAATTTGAATACTCCTTCCTCCCATACTATTTGTGACACATTTGAGTGTTACAAGAGTGTTGCTAATGTGTCAGTGCGCTAGCAGTACAAACAATATGTCGAGCAGTACTAAAAACGCATGTCAATATAAACTTGTAACGAGCAGTATTAACCAACAAGCTGTTTTCGAGCAGCAGTACTACTGATATAAACGGACAGTAGTAATTTACCTTTGGCAGCATCATTAGTTTCCTCTTGAAACACATACAAAATACCATCAATAAAAAGCTTGTCCAAACGAAGATAAATATCAGATGCACACAAATTCGCTCTTTAGACGCAAACAGCTTTGCAAGCGTCTCACTAATAACATGACCTTTTGATACAAAAGTGAATCTGATGCAACGTATAGTTCTTAATCTTCTTCTGATTCTCTTGATGTCGTCTTCATGAAACCATGCTTCCTGTTTTATTTAATTAGGGTTGTTGAAAAACCCTAATTACATTGAATCTGCTCAAACATTAAAAAAATAGAAAATTGTCTCTTCTTTTTCATCAAGAACACAACTTCAAAAACCTTGTATAGATCCTAGATGAAGAGCCCCCAGGCTCTGATACCACTTGTGAAGTCCCAATAAACAGATCTTCTTTAGCCTGTTAAAGCTTAGGTAACCTGGATAAATCTAAACTAACTATAAGAGAAACTATGATTGTGAATACTACAAGTTATGCGGAATCTAACTTGCAATACTAAGAAGAACAATGAATACTAAACTTAAATATATTGATTGCAAATCATTCTGACAAAGGTTACAGTATAACTAATTAGAGATATGGGTTTGCTGTTATAAATTGATATATCTCTTTAATATGTCTAGCGGTTCCTTTTATACTTAGGAAAACCCTAGTAGACTTACAAAACACGTACAATGATAATGCATATCTATTCCTAATACATCTCATGCATGTTACTTTAGCAGTACTAACTATATAATACTAACATCACTAACCATTAACTAATAGTACTAATTATACTGGCAGTACTAACATTTGTACTGGCAGTACTAACTATTACATTAACTTTACTAAGTATAGATGCTCTGAATCCCAACATTTTATCATTTTGTAGTTTTCAGGTGAAATGCAGGAAAGTGATAAGAAACAAGGGAAAAAAGACTCAAAGTGTAAATATTTGAAGAATGTTAGGACGTAACACCAAAAATGGTTACACCGTAACATAATTAAGCAAGTACGAAGATCAAGGGCAACGTTACGGCGTAACTCCATGTCTAGTTACGCCGTAGCCATATATTTGAAAGGAAATCTTGTCAAAGTTAGAATTACGGCGTAACACCTTATCCAGTTACGCCGTAACTATGAAGATCCATAATTATGGAATGAATATCACGCACTTATAGACATTATTTGAAGGTTACGGCGTAACACCATATTTGGTTACGCCGTAACATCTGCTTAGATATGGAATGCCGTGTAAGAAGGTTACGACATAACACATTTATCAGTTACGCCGTAACAGTTTGATACCTATAATTAGAGGCCTCATTCAAGCTATTCTGATATCACTTTCTCCACAACCAATTGGAGAGGTGACAAAGGCTTCCAACCTTTAAAGAATTCCACATGGAGTCCAAGGGAGATCACACTTTACTTACCTTTTGTATTTAATCGTTCAAATATGAATACTGTAAGAATTATGAGTTTTTAATCTACGATTTCTTCTATTTCTTGTTGTGTTTCTGTTACCATGAGCGGCTAAGCACTTAAAGTGCTAGCCTAGTTATGAATTTACTGTTGTTATGATTGTTTCCTGTTAGATTATGGTTTCGTTAGATATTTCTTGACTATCGTGTAACCCTGAGTTTTGGTAGTACAGGTGATTTGGACCTGACTTGCTCCATTATTAGATTATGTTAGATATTAGAAAAAGACTCGGTCACCCCGTGTATTTTACTGTTTATTATAGCTCGTAGTTTAATAGTTAATAGTACGTTTTTTGGTTTTATGTCGGGTACGAATACCCGGTATATTGTAAGTACTATATATAGCCTCTTCCAACTTTGGAAGAGGTAAGCTAGTTCATTATTTTCCTTTTACAAAGAAACACTTTCTCTCTCTAGAATATTCTCTCTCTAGTGTTTCTCTCTCTAGAAACTAGCCAAATCCAAGAATCGACCCCGGTTTTGATATAGGATATACCACAAATTGGTATCAAGCTATTGGGATGATTAGAAAGTGTGTTCTGTGCGATTTCTTGCTTGATTTAGATCAAAAGTGTACCTTTGTAAGGCACTAGCTCGTTTTTTGAAGATCTACTGAATTTTGTTGTATTGTATTGATAAAGTTTGGGTGTTTCTAGTAGCTATTACTTAATGGTATTGTGTTGTGTATATAAAATCAAGCAAATGTTCAAAAAGGGTGATTTATTGGTCGATTTTGTGTGAAAAAACGTCGTTTGTTCTTCGTGGAGAGTTGGCCAGGAATTTGCTTCACGGAGGTTTGCCTTAAAAAAATATGATTTTATTATGTAGGTTACCAACAATCTAAACTCCGAAGGGCTTGCTTAGTGGCGATTTGCTCATAGAGGCGAGTTGTTATACGCAGCGAGTTGGTTACCAACGGTTTGAACTGGCGGCGGGGGGAGGAGCTTGCGCAAAAGTGGCGATTGTTACTAAGCAAAGGTTTGCTTACCAGCGGGTTGAACAGGTTATCAGCGGGTTGAATATTTTAAATAGCAAATTTCTTAAGGAAACTCTGGCGGTTTGAAAACTCTACGGCGGTTTGATTAAAATATTCTTCGCGGCGGGTTGCTTGGCAGCGAGTTGACTTCGGCGAGTTGCCTTAAAATTCCACCGGCGAGTTGTCTTATCTCTTCGCGGCGGGTTGCTTGGCAGCGAGTTGTGTTCGGCGAGTTGTCTTAAAATTCCACCAGCGAGTTGCTTTTTTCTGTGCTGCGGTTTGGTAGCCTTTGGCGGCGAGTTGAGCTTCTTGTCTTAGGAAACTTTGTAATTATTCAAACTCGGGATTTAATTTCACTAAAAACAGAATACGAAGTCGTTAACCTCACCACTTTTAACGTACACTCACTAATCATTGATCGATCAAAACATATCATATCATAATAATACAAGATGTCTAGTATGCAAGAAGACATCCAGTGTGCCGGTTCTGATACGCGCCCACCAATGCTTGATAGAACAGACTTTGAATCTTGGCAACAACGTATACGTCTGTACTGTCTTGGAAAAAGGATAATGCAAGAGAAATTATGAAGTCCATTAAAGAAGGACCATTTCATATGGGAACGGTCTCAGATGTTATTACTGGAGGAACTGAGGGTGCAGTTCAACAAGGTCCAGTACGTGCTAGAGTCCTTAACGACCTTTCAGCTGAAGAAAAGGAAAGGTATAAAGCTGACATTCGTGCAACCAATATCCTACTTCAGGGTATACCAAAGGACATCTACTCACTCATCAATCACTATACTGACGCCAAAGACATTTGGGAAAACGTGAAGATGATTCTGGAAGGTTCTGAGTTAACAAAGGATGACAGGGAATCTCAGTTATACGATGAATTTGAACACTTCTGTCAAAACAAAGGAGAAACCATTCAAGGATACTACGTTAGGTTTACGAAGCTCATCAATGACATGAGAAACATCAAGATGACCATGCCCAGGATGCAGCTTAACTCAAAGTTTGTGAACAACATGTTACCTGAGTGGAGTAGATTCATAACTGAAGTCAAACTTAACAGAGGTTTGAAAGAGTCAAACTTTGATCAGCTATATGCTTACTTGAAGCAACATGAGGTGCATGCTAATGAGAACAGAATCATGATGGAAAGGTTCATTCAACCAAATAATGATCCTTTGGCATAGTGCAGACGCCTCTGTTCAGCAGTTATCCAACCAACCATCCAAGTCAAAGAACCATCTCCTGCTTACAACTTTCAAATGGACTCAGGAACTTCTTCAACAGAACAACTTGATTGAAAGTTTAACAAAACACACTTGCCCTCCTCATCAAAATGTACAAATCACATCTTCCTCAAAACTTAACATCAACTTAGAGCTTCCGTTTAATGCCAAGGAATAAAGCTTGTGCAAGACGGAAAGTTAGTAGTTCAAGATGTCGTGGAAGATACAATCGCTACTAATCAAGGAAGGACCTTTCAGTGAAACATTGCAAGAGAAATGGGTAGCGGACTATGTAGGATCTCAGAACAGAGGAGGCGTGATTAATCCTGGTCAAGCGAAACCCATCAAGTGCTACAACTGTAACGGACTAGGGCATATAGCACGTGAATGTCCAAGGCCAAAGCGACTTCAAGATTCAGACTACTTCAAGGACAAGATTGTAGGATCCCTAGATCATTCCATAGATTAATCACAAGATCAATAGCACAAAAGATTAAACATTAAAGAACTTTTTGATTGAAAGAAATAATAGTGGCTACAAACCCTAAAGATGAAAAATATTATTGAGTAGCTTTTTTGTCTCACCTAGAAATGAAAATAAAATGGCTTTATATAGCCTCACAATAAGACCTAAAGAGGCTTTGAATGGGCCATTTCGGGCTTTTACAATAAATGCCCAATTACATTAATTTACATTGTCTTTCGAGCTAGACTTTTGTCTTGTATCTTCGAGTGACCGAAGCTTCTTTGTTCGGGTCCATTTATGTGATCCTAACAATCTCCCCCTAGATGAGGTCATGAGAAGTTGTTTGAAGCTTACTCGTGCTTGTCTCTTTAGCTCGTTGTTGATAGGGTACTTCACTTGTTGTGCTTTGGTAATTCAATCTTTAACACCTTGATCATGATCTTTAGAACTTGATGTGATGACTTGATCTTGATCTTTGACTTGTTTAAGCTTTACTTCTCTGAATTACTTTGTTTTTTTTTTATGATCTTTTTCACTTGAACTTTGCCATACGCTGATCTTTAGTCTCACATGCTCATATCTGTTGGAATCTGGAAAGCTTTGATGATGTATCTTCTTCTAATCTCCATAACGTTTAGCATTTGAAGAAGACATTGATTTTCAGAGATTGTGCGGAAGCTTTGTATGTAAACTTTCTTGATTTCTTCGATCTGTGAGTAGGGATATGTGCATGTCTTGCAGTCGGATAATTGATGTCGGTCATTGCTATGATAGATCAAATTTAGTCACCAACAAAAAACATTTGATATGTAATAATCCATTTAATGTGATTCTAGAAAAACATTTTGTGAACACACAAAGGTTTTATATTTTGAAGGGACCGAGTATAGACGATACTCAATCTGGTCGGTTACATTAACCTCTGATTCCGTGAGGATCAATGATTACAGTATGAATACTGCACCTGTGATCAGATAGATTCATTAAAAGAACCTTCTTGACAGGTTTTCCGGCACGTGACAAGCTAGGTCCTCTAATACCTAAGTATCAGATTCCCTACTTGTTTCGCCGGTCTCTAGACCAGATGTCTGAGGACAAACACTAGAATATTTTCTACTAATAGAATGGTAAAGAGTGAGTCAGTACAGTTACTATCTGCTGACTATACCGTATAATTCCTTTTTCAGTGTTTTACTTCTTAATACAATTAAGTACCGTAGAAGGCCTGTACCCCCGCAAAATAATGATTTGAAAACATTCGATGTGCTTATAAAATTTGTTTGGGGCACAAACGAAAGTTTAAATCAGAATGCTTCTGATGATGTTTTGAAATATATCCCGAAAGATATGAAGTGCCTTGGAAATCCATAACCTTGTTCAAGTACATTTTATGGAAATCCACTTCATACGTGGGCGCAGTCCGAAGACAAGGCATGAGCATTCCATAAGAATACCTGTTGTTACAAAAATAACAACATTCATTCTTCAGCATTCCATAAGATACATTTCCCGACATGAAAACTCAAAGAATTCTTTGTCATTGTCAAGAACGTGTGTAAACACAAACTTTTGGTCCTTGACATTTTTGATCATATTAACACTTATGCTCCCCCTACACATGTGCGTCGATAATCGAAAGATGTTTAGCACATGCATGGATGGACATCAGTTTAGAATCAATCGAATCATTAATTATCTGTTTACATGTTTAAGGGCAAACATTTCTCCCCCGATCAAAAGTATGAAACTTGTGAAAGGTTTTGATCTAGAATGGACTTAAAATGTATCAATCTCCCCCTCAAAGTATGAGGTGAGGTAAAATAGCACAAATATCAAGTGAGCAATCGAAACAAGACCTTTAGAATACCCAGGACAGGTAATGATACTGCAATTGTCTTGAATTGTAAGCGTGGTGTGTCAATCTTTCAGCAATAGAATAAGCCAAAATGTACGTCTTTTGACCTGCAACAACTGTGAGAAATTACTGATTCTCCCCCTCATACATTGTCCCGTGGTCAATGTTTGATTTGGGGTGGGGATTACCCGTACATATGTTTGATAACAACAAGTTGTTTTATGAGAGAAAAAAAAGTTGGGGCTAGACAACTTTGGTCTGTATAGAAAATAACTGCACTGAAACGTACATTAAGTCTATGGGTTAAGACCGGGTTACAGTCTGAAATAACTGCAAGCCATTTTTTTTTTTAAATATACACAATGATACAATGTGAAACACCTGATTACTCAAAGACAGACTCATTCCCGTAAAAAAAATATTCCTGGCAGTCTCTGTGACATTTGTTTAACACCAAGAGTGAGTTGTGTTGCCAAAGCGCTCTCTCGGTAAAGCCTTCGTAAATATGTCAGCCAGTTGGTATTTGGTTTCCACGAAGTACAACTCAACAACTTTCCTTTCAACCTGCTCTTTGATGAAGTGGTGACGAATATCAATGTGCTTGGAACGCGAGTGTTGAACACTATTACAGCATAGAGCAATAGCACTTTGATTGTCACAATACATCGGAATTTTGTTGAACACAAATCCATAGTCTCGAAGTTGAGAACGCATCCAGAGGATTTGAGCACAGCATCCTGATAGGGCGATGTATTCAGCTTCCGTAGTGGAGATGGCAGTACTTTTCTGCTTTTTGGATGACCAGCTAACAAGTCGATGTCCAAGAAATTGAGCTGAACCAGAAGTACTTCTCCGTGTGTCATGACATCCTGCATAGTCAGCATCTGCAAAAGCTTTTAGTTCAAAGCCGGAGTCCTTCGGATACCACAGACCCATGTGAATGGTTCCTTTAAGGTATCGAAAGATCCGCTTTATAGCAGTAAGGTGCATTTCAGTAGGCTTAGCCTGGTATCGTGCACACATACAAACAGCAAATACTATGTCAGGTCTAGATGCACTAAGATACATAAGGGAGCCAACCATACCACGAAATCGTGTAGGATCAATTAGCTTTCCTCCCTTATCTTCATCAAGGTTGGGACGCTCCGCCATTGGAGTGTCAATGGGTGTGCAGGAGTCAAAACCAAACTTTTTCAAGATTTCCTGAGCATATTTGGATTGGTTGATAAAGATGCCTCTGGGATTTTGAGAAACTTGTAATCCTAAAAAGAATGACATTTGTCCCATCATCGACATCTTGAAAGTTGAGTTCATTTCAAAAGCAAATAATTTGCAGGCTTTGGGGTTAGTAGAGGCAAAGATAATATCATCTACATATATTTGTACCAGTAGAAGATGTTTGCCTGTTTTTCTCGTGAAGAGTGTAGGATCGACCACGCCTTTTGTAAATCCTGACTTGATGAGAAACGCTGATAGCTTGTCATACCACGCACGTGGAGCTTGTTTGAGTCCATAGAGAGCTTTCTTGAGGCGGTACACATGCGATGGATGCTCTGGATCTACAAATCCTTCTGGTTGACTGACATAGACAACTTCATTCAGTTCGCCATTGAGGAAGGCGGTTTTCACGTCCATCTGGAAGATGACCATGTTCATACTTGCCGCGTGAGCAATGAAGAGTCTGATCGCTTCTAGTCTAGCAACCGGAGCAAATGATTCCTCAAAGTCAATACCAGCTTCCTGACGATAACCTTTCGCCACTAACCGAGCTTTGTTCTTCAACACGTCTCCATATTCATCCAACTTAATTTTGAAAATCCATTTGAGCGGGATGATAAGAATATTATCTGGACATGGTACAAGTATCCATACATCGAGACGTTCAAACTCATGAATTTCTTCCTGCATAGCCTCAATCCAGCACGAGTGCTCTAAGGCATGCTTGTAAGTCTTTGGTTCAACATGATTAAGTAATTTCATTGAAGAAAGAAACACCACATCGCTTCGGTTTCTAGCACTGTTTTCCTGGTAGAGACAGGTCGATTCTTTATCCCACAATAATGTTTTTCTAGCGGACTATATGTGCTTGGAGGTCCTCTTTTGCACGTGAAGGTAATTGGTTTGTGGGGGAGTAAATCAGATATTGACAGTGTTGATGGAAAGATGCTTCTGAAAACCGGTGTTAGGAGCATTATAGGTTGTTCAAACAACCATTTACTGTCATCATGCTATCGAACAGTGTTTTCAACATAGAAATCACTAGTGTCTGGTAGAGGTAATTGATGAGGTAAGAGGCTTTGGAAATGCTGGAGCGCCTTTGAGAAAACGGGTGTGGAAGGTGAACATTGGATTCTCGGGTGCCGGGGGCATCAGGAACCATTAACCGGAGTTTCGGAACTACCGGAGGTATCGGAACAACCTCAATCATACATAAACCATTAAACAAATCGTCTTCTACCTGTTCTTTGTGGTAAGGGACACTAGGTGGTTCTGGGTCTTTTACTAGTGCAGAACGGCTGCGTCCTGACTGTAAAGCAGTAAGTTCGAGTTCGGTTACTGGTTTGACACAGAAGTATTTGTATTGAGGTGCGAAGGCCTGATACTGGTTTGTTACAGGCGTCAAACCCTTCGGTAAGTTCATCGGAATGGCAACATGAACGCGTTTCCTGAATCTTGCGCGTTCGTTTGTTGTAGATTTGGTACGCCTTTTTGGTGGGTGCATAGCCAACAAATATACCTATATCTGCTTTCGCCTTGAGTTTACCAACGTCATCGTAGTCATTGGTAGGATAGCATCAGGGATCAATACTCGGAAGTACAATAGATTAGGTTTCTTTCCCTTCAGCAGTTCATAGTAGGTCTTTCCATGAAGCGTGTGTACAAGAGATCGATTAAGAGTATAACACGCAGTGGCTACAGCTTCAGCCCATAGGAACAGTGGAGCTTTCGCAAAGATGTGGAATAGTACGAGCGCTTCCATAAGAGTTCGGTTCCTTCTTTTCGAAACGGCCGTTCTGTTGTGGATGACGAGGTGACGACTTGTTTCATGAGAAATACCAACACTCTCAAACCATCCGTCGAGTGTCTTATTCACAAACTCCGTTCCATTTATCTGTTCTGACGAAGCGAACAGTTGCATTTAGGGCTCGTTGAGTCTTCACATTAAACTTCTTCAATCTCTTGAGGAGTTTTCATCCTTTGTTCGAGAAAATCCTTACCCATCCAAATTGGTGTAATCAGCCACCTATCACCAAAACATACTTCTTTCCGTTGATAATTTCCGTTTCATGGTCACAGAGGTCCATATGCTAGTGTATGGAGAACTTCAGTATGTGTGTTTTCCGCCTTTAGTGGATGTGAATGCTTTCTAGCTTTTACCTAGATGACAAGTGGAACAATGGTCTTTGTCATATTTCAGCATGGGTATTCCACGGACTAGTTCATTTCGAGCCAATTCGTTCAAAAGTCGAAATTCAGATGATTCAACCGACGATGCCATAACCATTTGACTTCGTTGTGAAGAGGCTTTGTAAGCACGCAAATGGTGAAGCTGACATCATATCCTTCAGTGAGATGGAGTACAGGTTGGTAGTACGTGAACCATTGAGTAGATCCACCATATCGTAGTTGCGGATGTGACATGAATGCTGTCGGAATGCAACTTCTAAACCTCCATCACAAAACTGTCCTACAGAGAATAGGTTGTGCTTGAGTCCTTCAACATAATAGACTCGAGAGATGATAGTGTCACCCAGTTTATAATCACCATAGCAACGAATGCTAACATATCATCCGTTGCCAAACTCGCCACAGTGTAAGTACCATTGAATTTTTCTCAAAGTGATAAGACGCGCACGATCACCGGTCATATGTCTTGAGCATCAGAATAAGATTTACCTTAGTCACAATATGGTATCTACCTGCGATAACACAAACATTTACGGTGATAGGATGCCCTGAAGGGTTCCGGTTAGTTAACAATCAAAAATACCAGAGATCCCTTTGGAACCTGCCTTTCGATCACTAAGTTTATGGTTCAGATAAGGTAAACCTAGAACCATCGTCTATTTCGCCGGCGGCTAGAACTAGCACTCGGGTTAGTTCTATGGCATACCAGTAGGTTCCATTGATCCTAGTTAAAGGATAAATCTCATATTGTGAGAAATGCCATACCAGTAGGGCTTCTCTGAAGCTTGCTATTAGCAACAGGTTTGCTAATTGGTTTCCAGACTCTCTTAATGGGTTTCCCAACATTCTTAATGGGTTTCCATTCTTTCTTAGGTTGGCGTTTAAAACGCTTAGTCTGGTAGGGTTTAACATTCACAGAATCATCACACATAACCAAACAATCATTATGATTAGCAAAAACCAATGATTTGTTACATGCACCACAAACATTGTTCAAATTTGAAACAGAACAGGATGTTTAACAAGCAAATTAGAATCAACACGGATTTGCTGTTTATGCAAAGTCTATGGGGTGTTTTCTACTCTCCTCGCATTCGCATCTTAGCCGTCAAAGAACTTTGATTCCGAGGGGCTCATCTTAGGCACAGTTTTGCTTGCTCAGAGTGGGTTTTACTCTTGTAGGACAATAGGCACCACACAGGTTAGTTTGTTTTGATTAGGATGCATACTGCGTTTTTGAGTTGGTTTGAGTGAAGGTCTGGGGGGTTCACTAAAAGTTACTTGCTTCTTCTTAGGTAACGGGGTTGTTTTGACCCAGTTAGCACGTTTGGGTGGTGGAATATACTTAGAACCTAAGTTGTACATTCCAGGAGCAAGATTTGGGTGGTATCAGGAGGTTGAAGAGTCACTACTTGTTTTACCAGTCACTTGGGCTTGCAGCTTTGTATGTTGTGTAGTTAAGGCACTAAGCTTTTCAGTGTACGCAGTACGTGAGTGAGTATTCGCCTTTGACAGTTCATCATACCGTCTTTTCAGACTTACGTTTTCTACCTTAAGGCCATCTAGCTGAATCCTAAGGGAGGTAATCATATCTTTCAACTGAATTCTGTCAGTTTCTAATGCCTGTTGGTCACAACTACCTTCAGTGGAACCTAAATTCAACACCTTAATGATGTTTATGATTGAGCATTAAATCCTGATAGTGTTCATCTTTCCCTTGAAGCTGTTTTTCTTAACTTTTTAATTTCTAAAAAAATTGCCTTGGAGGACTTAGAAGTATCTATGCACTGTTTATAGTTTGAAATTTAAGTTGTAAATCAATATGGGGGTATTTTGTAAATGAGAGTTACGTTTCTCAGATTCAATGGACCATCTTTTGTTGTTTTAAACTTCAGCTTAAGTTCAAGAACTTATGTGTGTTTCCCTTATCACATTGCAGATCTAAGATCTTCGCAAAGGCAATTCGAACTAGGGGGCACAAAAAAATTTAATCGGAAAGTAAGCACAATAGAGCAGATATCTTTTTCTAAACATTCAGCAATTAAGCAGTCATTTTTTATTAAAAGATTTTTCTTCTCTATGGTCAGGTTCTTGTTATCAAGAACACATCGTTCATACTCCGCATCCAAGTCATCAAAAATCTGTTTCATATTTCTTTTACTTCTTATGAAAAGTGTTATCATAAGCAGCTTGGATATGTTTTTTGAATTATGGTCGTAAAATAAGGTACCAGTTGTTTTCAACAAATTTTTGCAATAATCATAAACACATTCAGAAACCTAGTCTGGTTTTTGTGTTGTTCTTTTTTATTATGATTCCTTCAAATTGATGGGAAAAAAAAACATTATAACTTTTTGAGGAAGATGGCCAGAACTTGACTTGGGAGGTGAGACGTGTATGAACTAATGGGAGTGACAGGTATATCTGGGTTACTGCTTGACTAGCCAATTTCATTGGCAGGAAAGCCAATCGCCTAGTTCTGGGCAGTTCCTGTTGAGGAACAAAATTAAGGGATTTAGCTTTTATAGAAGCCCTTCTCGTGGTCGTACATGCCCTGGTTTTTCGTTCATCTTTTTCATGTAACAACATGGTAACCAGACCTCTTACTATCCCATATACTATCGGATATGAGTGGTGATTTGGGATGCAAAAGAGTATCAGCTTCATACAAAACAGTTTGAGCACGCTGGCCATATAACCTAGACCTGGGTTGCGACAGTTTTTGCCCTAGGATGTCCTTGTGCAAGTCATTCGGTTACTTTTTTAGGTTTCTTTGAAAGCATGGAATAGTTTGAGATGGCATGTTAAATCTTGCAACATGTCTCTTGCACTTTGTTTAGCAGTTGTTAACCATACTATTTCATCAAGATAACTATCTGCGCGTCTTTTTTTTCATATAAAATCTTTTCTTTTTCAGATTGTAAAATTGCAATTGATTTTTCTTTTTCCTGAAGAGAGTGGAATTTAGCAAATTGTTTTTCTTGCACAAGTCAGCGTTACGAATATTACGCTGAATCACTAGGATTGTTCCTGTCTACACTTTGTTTTCAAGATCAATGTTTGACTTGTGGGTTATCTAGACGAACATATTTCTTTGCTTGCATTGAAGAAGCCTCACTTTTTTAAGGTCACGATTTCCAAACATTTTTCATTGGTTAACCTTAAGCATGTCGTTTCTAGTTGGGTTTGCAAGTCAGTTAAGATGGCAATCATAGATACTTTATCAGATGTGTCAGCAGATACCTCAGTTGGAACATTTTGGGCTTCGGTGTCAAGAAGATACTGATGATACGGGATCATATTGTCATCAATTTCAGTCTCAGCATCGGAGTCTAAATGTTCTTCCTGGTGCATCTCCTGACTCAACTGATAATCCACATTATCAAAGATTTGATTGTCATTGGAGTGTACCTCATTGACTGGATTGTTGGTTTGCATAGTGATGACAAGTTGGCCATGAAAGCAACAGCAGCATTGGGACCTTCATCCACGTCAGAGTCATATGCATCCTCATGATTGGCTTGAAACATGTTTGTTGTAGTCAGTTGCTTGTGGTTGCTAATAAAGGTGCGGTGCATTCAATTCAGAGAGGAAGGCTTCAGCTCAGCATCTAACAAAATCCTACTTCTCTTTAAGCTTCCATCAGTATATGCTTTATCTTATGATAGTAATGAGAGTCCATCTTTTTCTTCTTGGTTCTATAAACTGCCTCAGCAACTCATGTCCTTCTCCTCTGCAGAGTTGTAACATTCACTTTTGCATTAGAATTGTAATACCATTATTACCTGGAGCCTTCCTCTGAACTGGATTCCCCAAGTCCCCCCCCCCCAATTTGACCTCATGCACCGTAGCATGATTCCTTAAGTTGGAGGAAGTCCCGGGAGCTGGTTGTTGGTGGGTGGGGAAACTGCTTTTGGAAACCACTTTAGAGATAGCAATCTGAGTCATAGTGGAGCCATCAAAGGTCATTCGGAGACTGTGCAGTTAGGTTGTTAAGGACTAGGAGTTGAGGGTGAATGAAAGAGAGGTGCAGAATGTGGTGTGAGCAACATTAGGCCAGTGGCATCAACCAACTACTTGTTAGACTGGCTCTGTTTTCTTGAAGTCTTTTTGGCATGAGGCTCGTAGGTTTGAGATGAGTATAGTTCTGAACATAAGGTTGGTTGAGATTATCATGTTCTTGTTTGACATTAGTACATACTTAACCCCAATAGGCCGGAAGGTTGTTGACAAACTTGGGTGTTCTCGATGAGTTGGGAATGTTGAGTGAGTTATCTTCATGTCATTCACAAGTTGTGGAAACGCATATAAATTAGTCATGGAATTGATTCGTTTTTCATTTCCAATAGCACGAAAGCGTAGTACTCATCCAAACAGATCTTCTTTCTTTGTTGAAGAGTCTTACCTGATCCTTGCATAAGCAACTCCACATTATCCCAAATCTCCTTTGCAGTGCTTGTTTGATTTAGGTTGTTGAAGATGTGTCTGGGAAGACCTTGACTAAGAATGATTTCAGCTTGAGTATCAGCCATCTCAAGTTTGTTTTCCTCTTCATTGAATTCAGAATCAAGTTTCTTCCTCGGTGCGGGCACAACAGTAGAATCAGTAGGTGGAGGATCAGGTGATCACTAGGTGTGAGGTGGTGTAGGTCCATTTGGATGGATTTCAATATCTCGCTTGCCATTGGGTTTGCCTCGTATGTACCTGTGTATACGAATCTTCCAAGAATCGTAGTCACTTTCAACCAACATAGGTGGACGAGTATCGGTACCTGCTGCATTTGTTTCTTCATTGGATCCCATTTTAATTTAAGTATGAATGAACGGATCGCAAGTGATTGTTGATTTGTTTGATTTGTGTTTATGTTTTTGTTGTTGTTTGATTATTTGGTTTGGTTTTCTCAAGGAATAACTAGTTTGGTTTTCAAAATACTTTGCTCGTTCGGTCCTCAAAAGTATTTGCTAGTTCGATCCTCTTGTTCGGTTGATGAAGGAACTCACTGGTTCGGTTCTAGTGACTTAAAGCTCGTTCGGTTCAAAGAGAGTCCACTCGTTCGGTTTTTCAAAGTAAACACTCGTTCGGTTCCCAAAGGTTCTCACTCGTTCGATCCTTGAGATATCGAGCTCGTTCGGTCCACACTAGATGTAACTAGTTCGGTTCTAAAAGACTTTGCTCGTTCGGTCCTTAGATCTTTAACTCGTTCTATCGTTTCTCTTTGAAGCTTGTTCGATCCTCCTAGTTTGGTCTTCAAAGGAGTTTCCCTAGTTCGATCCTCTTTGTTCGATCTCTTGTTCGATCCTCTCGTTCGATCTCTTGTTCGATCCTCTCGTTCGATCTCTTGTTCGATCCTCTCGTTCGATCTCTTGTTCGATCCTCTCGTTCGATTGTCTAAGAACAAACTCGTTCGATGCTTGAAGACTTGAACTCGTTCGATCGTCAAATCCTTTTGCTCGTTCGGTGGACACAAAACACGAATCCAAAGACCTTTTTCTTGCTTAACAACACGAACAACCTTAACAATGATTAGCTCGAACCTCAAACAAGAAGAAAAAAAAATCTCGACTCCTCTTTTTTTTAATCAAAGTCGAACAAGAAATGAACAAAAGAATTCACGAGATCGTTGATTGCTACAAGATGGTTTGATTGATATTAGATAAACATAAACCATTTTGAATCAAGAAATCAAAAAAAATCAATTAAATCAAACAAAGAAATCGACCTTTTTTTTTCGAAATCAAGAAAAAAATAAACATAACAAACCAAAGCAATTCATCATTCTTGTAGGCTCTGTTACCCATATTGTTGGTTCCATGATCATTCATACAAACCTTAACAACGATGTGTAGAATCAAGATGCAGAAAATTAAAGACTTTATTGATGATTGAAAGAAAAAAACCTTTTTGGTGGCTAGAAACCCTAACTATATTATAATTGACTAGCTAACCTAATTTTGACTAAACTAGGTGTATTTATACTAAAAAGGATTAGCCTAGGAGGGCCTTTGTGCTTTGATGGGCTTTTTCATTAATGGCCCGGTTTGCCTTAATATTACCGCTTAACGAGGCTAGACTTTTGTCTTGTATCTTCGAGTGACCGAAGCTTCTTTGTACGGGTCCATTTATGAGATCCTAACAAACATGGAGTGCACCAGAAAGTTCAACAGTCTAATGTCCAGGTGATTCCTTCTACAGGAGTAAGCTAGTTCCCACTCGTCGCTTGCGGAATCAAAGCCTAGATGCAATACAAGAACAATTGGATCCTGCCAGCTAAGAGTGTTTGTGAATAAACAAGAATCGTGAAGGACCATCCTAGAACTTATAAGTCTGTTTGACAAAGTGAAACCGGGTTGATTATGGCATTAGCTATGAGCGTGTTGTTAATTAATTTCGAATTCTTTGATTTCTGTGTTGCAAAAACTTTATAATACAAATGTTTAAACTCTGCAAGTCATGAAATGTGTATTGTTAATATCTTGAATTCTGTGAATGCTACCCCCACTGTTAAAATTGTCTTGAATAAAGGGAAGCAAATTTGGAAACCAAAAGGCAAACTGTCTGATAATAGTTTGAAAAAGACCAAGCAGGTTTGGAAAGCAACGGGTAAACTATTTGCTAATTTTGGTTATCAATGGAGACCCACGGAAAGAAATTCCACATTTAGAAAACTTAAATTGTGGTTATTCAATGGAGACCCACATGAAAGAAATTTGCCTTCGGAGAACTATGCCCTTTAACTAGGCTTCCTGTGACATGTGCTACTATTTCAGCTAACCAATAGGACCCCAACATAAATTGGGGATCCGAAATTCCAAACCCTCCAAATTCGACTGTTTTCAAATGCAGGTGGTACAGATCATCCTTTGGTATCTGGACTCAGGCTGTTCAAAACATATGACGGGGAATCGTTCAAAGCTCAAGAACTTTGTAGAAAAGTTCATCGGAATCTACAACAAAAGAACCCGTCGAATAATGGAAACAATTCATGTCACTTTTGATGAGCTGCATCAGAAAATGGCTCCTGTACGCATCAGTTCAGGACCCGAGCCTAAAATGATGTTTGGACAAAACGGTTCAAGCCTCGTTCTTCAAAGCTTAATGATGTTTGATCAAATCAGTTCAAACCTCGTTTCTCAAATGTCACAAAGGCGTCTGCTAGCATCTCTTCAGGCCCTGTTCCTTAAAGAGAAGAAAGGTGTACGCTTCGGTGCGCTTTTTTTATTTCAACATAAAGAGAAATTCTTCTTGTTTTGATCATTCTTCATCATACAAGTTCATATTTTTTTCCATGCTAGTTCAGTCGTTTGGGGATCCACATGTCAGATGATATTCTAATTCTCTAGATTCAAAACTGGCAAACATATGCAATTTGTGTTAAGGTGGAATAGTGGATCTAATGTGTTCAACACGGTTAAACTTGTCCTCATGTGTATGAAACGATCGAATGTGATAGAGCTTATAAGAGATGTGAAAAAGAAGAGATGAACAAATCCTTCATTGCTCGGAGTGGTTACAGATTGGAAGGGAAACCTTCTCTTGGATCTACAGAAGTTGCAAAAGAATCCTATCTTCTGCATTTCAGTTGATATTCGTCAGAACACAAACTTTGTTAGGGCATTCACTACATCAGCAAATGTCCCTTCTATCTATATTCAGCTATTCTGGAATACTCTGACTCATGATGTAAAGACTGGGGTTTATAGCTTTCAAGTCAATGAGCACTGGCTTACTCTAAGTTGATCTTTTCGGAAGGCATTAAATGACATCCTATGCAGAATCAGCTCTCCCATTCGTGTCACCTCCAGCTGGTAAAACGGACATAACATTCACAAGGAGAAGAGTTCCTTTAAACTGGTTGATGAAGATGAAGTTCAACCGGCTCCTGAACCCCATATGGATGATTATGAGTACAATTTATAACAAGGTACTCAAATGAGTTTGGAAGTCTCTCAGGCATATGGTCAAGCACATGTTAACATAGTGGCTATTCGTGAACCTGCTCCATAGAACCACCAGCAAAACTCCAGTAGTTGAGTTAAGGGGATACCCACCCCCCACCCCCAAAACACCCTAAAAAAAGGCAGGTCAGTGCTACAGATGTACAAGCTGCAAAGTCACTTCTGGAACTGCATAAGCCAAAGAAACAACGTACCATGGATTAATGCATATTCCAGAGGTGGATTATAGCATCTCAGGATGAAACTACTGGAGCTTCTGTACATCCTGAGGATGCTACATCCACAAAGATGGTTCGTAAAACTCTATCTCATGCAGATGTTGAATCTGGTAGTAATTCAGAAAAGATAAATAGTGAGACTGATACTGAAATTCTAAATGCTGGTGACGAACAAGGTTAGGATGCTTCTAAAAAGTGGCTCTGAAGGAATGAACCATTGAACTTGATGAATACCAGGTTGGATCAAACTCTGAACAAAGTCATGTGGCTCTTGCTGGACCAAACCCTGAGCACATGCATGATGTCTTCCTTGCTACTAATTACCCTAAGGTACATGAAAGCTTGAAGCATACTACTAAGGAACATGTCCACCTGGAGAATCCACCGAGCTCATCCAGAACCCTTTCATCAATGAAGAATCTTGAGGATTCATGAGTGGGAAGCAGATGATGAAGAAATGGCTTATGTACATTTCTGTGCATAACCCGGGCCTTATCGTAAAGGAAAATTCACGTTTCAGTGCATTTATCCTTAGCAATGAAAAGAGAAGTCTTTTCGGTCTTGAGCTACTATAACAAAACATTCAAAGTTGTGAGCTCATGACAATGGTTTGCAATTTCTTCAGATTGCAACCCGGTTCTCATTTGAAGGAAAGATTGTCGTCTTACAGACAGCTGTTCCTAACAACGGGTAATTAATTTTGCTCGGGCATGGATTACTTTATATCCATGCAACTTGGGATTAATGTACGTTTCAGTGCAATTTTCTATAGATCTGTCGAAGAAGAAAAGTACTACGGATCAGTTTATCCTTCAAAGGCGTGATCAAGCACCTCATGATTCGACAACGGGACCCTCTTCTCAACCTCAAGATGATACATCAGAGAAAGTGGTCCATGAATCTTCATCAACAACTGATTCAGAACGAACAGAAAGTGGAACAGAAGCCACTGCTCCTAAAGTTGACAAAGAACAAGGTGAAGTTGCTTCGACCACAGTCACATCAGGAGTAGGGATATCTGTTCGTACTGAAAACCAGGCTGGATCAGACCCTGGACAAGGACATGAGGCTCTAGCTGGATCAAACCTTGAGCCCATGCAAGAAGACTCAGGCCCTGGAAAAGAACATGTGGCTCTTGCTGGACCAAACCCTGAGCACATGGACGAAGACTTCTACGCTACAGCTTACCCCAAAGTACATGAAAACCTGAAACTCAGAACTGACGAACATGTCATCTTGGAAAATCCAGAAAGTTCATCTGCGACTCTATCGTCAATGAAGAATCTGGATGAAACAGACAACTTTGGGGATCAATTTCTTAATGACAAACCAACCGAAGATGATCAGGAGAAAACTAATGTTGTAGATGAGACTGATTCCATCATACCTGATCCGAGTCATCAAACCAACACGTCAGCTCCTCCAGTGACTACTCCAGTTATTAATATCTCTTCTCCTAAACCTTCTTCACAGGTCAACGCACCACCAATCAACACAGAAGCTACAACAATCATCACAACTATCCCAGAAATCACTCCATTCATCGCCCTTCAGCTAAGAGTCGCGAAATTGGAACAAGATATGTCTGAAGTAAAGAAGACTGATCACTCTGCTGCTGTGTTGGCTTCTATTCAATCCCAAGTTCCTACAGTTGTTGAAAAGTATGTAGGAACAAAAATTGATGATGCTCTCCTTAAGGCTCTTGAAAGACACACTACAGATTTAGTTGAGAAATACTCTGTGCTGCCTGCTCTAGAGTCAAGCAAGAAACAAGAATCTGAAAAGAGCCCGAAAGAGATTATTAGAATCAAAATGGAACAAGGTGAGAAGAAACCAGAGCTAATGTATACTATCAAGTCGACTGATAAAGCTGCACTTGAAGAATTTGATCTAAAGGGTGCTCTCTTCAATATCATGCATAAGAACAAGTCTGCCAATAGAAATCCTGCCAATTACAGACTATACCATGCCCTTATGGAAGCATTGATAAAGGATGAAAATGCCATGGACAAGGAAGTTGCAAACAAGGTTAAAGACCACAAAAGAAAGCGTGATAGTGATGATGATGAAGACGATGATGATGAAGGCCCTTCAGCTGGATCAAACTAGGGTGGGTCAACAAAAAGGAGAAGACACGATTTAAGTGCTTCTGGGTCAGCTCAACCTCCTTCTAAATATTCTGAGCAAAGTACAAAGAAAAAGCTGGATTCTAATGCTTCTGCAGCACAACAACCTCCAGCTCACACTTCTTCAGCCCGGCAAATTACTGACATTGAAGACCAACATCATGGACCCAGTGATGCAATGCACAACCATCATTAGCCACTCAAAATCTCTCAAAAGATTTCTGTTTCATTTCTCACGGAGACTAAGCACGTAATCTATTGACTTTCTCACTCAGAGTTGGTTGATATTGAAAAGGTGGCAGTCAGCTCCAGCCTCCGATCACTAAAACCAAAACGCACTATCGAGTCTAGAGCCAAGAGATCATCAATTAATCTCGTTATGACACACTGCCAATTCTCTTGTCTTTCATATACTGTGGAAACAAGACTATCCTAAGAGTCCTATGCATTATCCTTGTGATATTGCCAGAACATTCGAGTGAAACGAATGTTTTTCACAATGAAGATGGAAATCCTGCTAGAGCCAACATCAAACAAGCTCTTGGTAGGTGACTTGTGCGATTCTACAAGAATCAAACTTGTGTCAATTGGAAAGAAACGATGGTGCGATTCTACGTGAATCAAACTTGTTCTAGTATATGAATTGACGGTTATTGAACATTTGACAAACAATCAAAACTCTCGAAGTGTTACAAAATATTTTCATAATTAACACTTAGACTGATTTTTTCAAATCACTTTTCTCTTTATTGCTAACTGTTTCATTACAGGACCATTTAAAGATGGAGATGGAGATGGAGATACCCAGTTCCAGTAATGTCAAGTTAATAACCGAATTCTCAGACACGACCTACTGTGGGTTGAAAGTGAGCGCGATTATGACATCAGTGGCAGCTAGGCAATCAACCACTGGTGGTTCAGTAGAAAGGAATTCTACATCAACAAAGACCGTGAACCCTCAGATTGTGATGCAGTCAGATCCTATATGTGAATTCTTAGTATGATCAGTATCAAGACTTACAAAAGATACGGATACAACTACTTGAGAGAGATAGTTCTACGCCGAGCTGACTACAAAGAGTATAAGATCTCGGAAAAGGATTTCAAAAACCATCATCCAAATGATTTAAAGAAGCTGTTTCTGCTTCTTCTTCAGACAAGCCATCCCCGACCTAAAGCAACAAAGTAATCTACACACCGCAGTCAACATGTGGATCAGAAACATTGTCATCAGGAAACGTGTGGAAGACTTGCAGCTAGGCATTGAGAGCTATCAAACAAAGCTCAATCTAGAATAACCGAACTAGGATGCATCTGACTTTCTATTCAAAGAAGATTACACCATTGTCAACAAACCCAGAGCAGTAATCTACAAAGACAGGGATGATAATAAGGAAGATGTGATTAATATCTGAGGTGCAACAAAGTTTTTAGCGATGGAACGTTGAATGAGAATTCGGGACAAGGCTAGTATTTCATGTGAAAGATTCCAGGCTGTTCAAATCAATAAGGGCATGAGACCAGGAATAATGGACTGAGGATCGACAAAAGAACAGGAGTGAAGACTTTAATCGAGGTGATTGAGAAAAGACTAAGCTCAGGAGAATCTTCGAACTCTGATATCTTTGTCGAGTGGGGCGACTAAGAGATATTGACTACAGACTGATCCGCAGAACAGAGTGACATCGTCACTCCGACAGTAAGGTCAATATTATCTTATTGTGAATAATATATCTTTTACAGTATAAGTAATAAGTAGTATATCTTTTGATTCTATGACCCCCAACGATTAAGGGGAGCATAATATGTTTTTCATACACGGCTTACGACTATTGGCACACTTTATCTCCTTATTTATAACATCATTTAAATCAAATTGAATCCAAAAGTTAAAGGCGGTTTTAAAAATTTTGAGAAAGGGGAGCAAATGTGATTAAAATATCGAAAAATACAAAGGTGATTATAATCTCATGTGTAACTCCGCCCAAACTGCTAAACAATTTGAATACCGATGCACATTTTGAGGGATGCGTTTCTAAAAGTACAAACAATCGAGTAACAAACGGCTTGATATTTAATCTCATAAGTACCATGAATTGAATGTCAATTAGTTTTTGGAAAAGGAGAAACTGTACAAAAGACTGACGCATTTAAAGGCATTTACTTATCAGAGATTAAGTAAGGTATATGATAAGGTCTACGTACAAGTTCTAATGAGCTAGACCAGAACCAAGATCTGCCCAATGACAATCTTCTAGTTTTAGTGTAGAAGTCCTTAGTATGACATAAGAAACGGAGAAAAAGTGAGAAAAAGGGAATAGCGCCGACTGATATGAGCTAGTACTGAATATACCCAACAAGTTCTAGGCATGAAGTTCTCGGTAAGCACTGAAGGGGTTGAAGAATTAAAAAGAATTGTAAGGATAAAAGGTGTAAAGAAAGAAGCCCTCCATATACTTAGGCAAAAACCGGGTCAATACAATCGCCAGAATCACTAAGATGATTGCTGACATTGAAGACCGCGACATCATGGACCTAGTGATGCAATGCACAACCCTCCTAGCTACTCAGAACTCTCACAAGATTTCCTCTTTTCATTTCTCACGGAGACTAAACACGTAATCTATTGACTTTCTCACTCCGAGTTAGTTGATATTGAAAAGGTGGCAGTCAGCTCCAGCCTCCGATTACTAAAACCAAAAAGCACTATCGAGTCTAGAGACAAGAGATCATTAATTAATCTCGTTAGGACACATTGCCAATTCTCTTGTCTTTCACACACTGTGGAAACAAGACTATCATAAGAGTCCTACGCATTATCCTTGTGATATTGCCAGAACACCGAGGTGAAACGAAGGTTTTTCAACAATGAAGATGGAAATCCTGCTAGAGGCCAACATCAAACAAGCTCTTTGGTAAGTTACTTGTGCGATTCACAAGATCAGACTTGTGGCAACTGAAAGAAATGATCGTGTGCGATTTCTACCGTGATACAAACTTGTTCCAGAATAATTGGAATTGACGGTTATTGAACATTGACACACCATCAAAACTCTCGGAAGTTTACAAAATATTTTCCTAACGTAAACCTAGACTGATTTTCTCAAATCAATTTTCCTCTTTATTGCTAACTGTTTCATTACAGATCATTTAAAGATGGAGATACCCGTTCCAGTACTGTCAAGTTAATAACGTAATTGCTCAAGCACGACCTACTCACTTTTATGAAGTTATGAAAGATCTCATAATGGTGCAAAGCTCCCGCAAACTCTGATATCGTGTATATCTTCACAAGTGCAACAAGATGGCGAGCCATTACAAGATGTGTAAGATTAATGTTGGGTGATGATCTCAAGAAAGCTCAGATCATAATCAAGAGACAAGTCATAAAGAAGATTCTAAAGATCACTAACTCAGAATGTACAAGATAACAAATGAAGAATCAAATGTCCATGGCGATAAGAACCGAAGTGATTAAATTTAGTATTTTTCAGGGGTGACCTCCCTAGGGGAGATGTTAGATATTAGAATATGACTCTCACTCCCGTGTATTTTTAACTGTTTATTATAGCTCGGTAGTTTAATAGTTTAATCGTAATGATTTTTGGTTTGAACAGGTACTAATACCCTGTATTTTTAAGAACAATATATATGCCTCTCCATCTTTGGAAGAGGTAGCTAGTCATTATTTCATTTTCTTATTTTACCTCCCATATTTCTCTATCTCACTAGAAAATATCCTCTCATGTGTTTCTCTTCTAAGACACTAGCAAGTCTAAGAATCATCACCATGTTATGATTTACATGATAGTACCACAATGTCTTACCCTCCCCTAGATATATCGTTAGGAGATTGTTACCTCACGGGACCCCGCGAGTTAGGTGACTTTGAGAGAGAAAAGTCGAACCAAGAAGCGAAGGCCCAACATAAAGTATTATTTCATTTTCTACCATCATGCGTTGCTATAATCAAGGATTGCTTGATATTTTGGTCACAATGGACTTCTGTTTCAGTTGGTCATGGGATTTTATGGTTCGTTAGATGTATCATGTCTGAGTTTATTTGGTTATTATTAAGTCTATGTGGTATAGGGTTTTATCGTCTGAGATGTTGTCTTGGAAGTAAGTACAGCGTGTGAAGAAAGGTGCAATTATAATTATGGTCACGAACCATAATTATAAAGGAAACACACACGGTGACTTGTGACTTTGGATTGCATTGATCATGTTTTCTTTAAGTATTATGTAAGGATTAATCTGGATAGATGTGTAGATGTAGGTAGATTGAGATGGAGGATCCTTGAGATGTTTGTGTGGTTAGAGAATTTCCTCTCTTAACCGATCGGAGTCGTCGTAGCGATTATATTAGGTTGGGTTATGTAGATGGTACTTAAAGGTGTCCCTTTTCATATTCGTTTGCGGATACAGCGGGCATACTGCGGTATTGTCGTCGTGATTCTTAAGTTGGTTTGTTAGCTCGTTGTTCGTTGAGATATCCAACGCTTGTGTTGGTATTCTAGGATGTTATTATAGAACTGGTTTTCTAAGTTATCCGTTCGGTATTTTGATTGTTTTCCTTTGTCTAAAGTGACGAACTTTTTTGGTTTGTGTGCTAAATCGTTTGTATGGATTAGTCCGTATGGTTGTTTGGTTTGTAAGAGTTCTTATCTGTTCATTTTCAAGTAAATTAATATTGTTGATATTGAATTCCTTAAGTATTTTAGAGTCTTTGTGCGCTCATGAATGTTTTTTTTGTTGTGAGTCATAAATTCCATTGAAAGTAAGTTGTGTAGTTGAACCTATGGTTTAGGTATTAAAAACTTCTTTAAAAACAAAAATTATATAAAGAAAAGCAACCGTTTTTTTTCCAAATCATCTTTTGATTTCTTTTATGAAAAACCATAATTAAATTAATTTAATGAAAAATTTTATTAAATTTATGTTTTAACATAAAAATTATTTGCATTATTAACTAAGTGTGATTCTTTGTTTTAAATGATTGGTATAAGGTTATAGGAAAGTTTTCCTTGGGTAAAAATAAGTTTAGTACAAAGGTTCTTAATCTTTTAAGTTAATGGGTCGTGGTAGGTGGTATTACTTCTTTGGGGGTGTTTCTAGCAATAGTTTGATGCGTGTTGTTAGGGTCGGGAGGTTTCGTTCTTCTTGTCGACATTACTTTCAGTTGATTTCTTTTCTTTTTGAATCGGTGATTTTTGGGTCCATACCAATTCCGTGCCATTGTGAAGTTTAAAATTTCCTCATGGCGTGGTGGCTGAGAAGTTGGTGTTAAGGACGTAACTTCTGGGTGGGTGCCATTGATGTAGCAAAAACAAATGGAATTATTCACAGAATCCCAAGTTTGGAATTAAGAGTTCTCGTATTACTTTTGAATTAGTAACACTCTTAGTTAATAAGAGTTTTTGATGTAGTCATAAGAGAGAATTGGTTGTTGAGACATACAGCTGAGATGGTATGCGCACAGAAGGTAGTTAAAAAATGCCTTGGAATTTGGAAGTGCTTAAGGGTCATGGAGAAAATGAACTAAGAGATACTAGGTCTCCGAAGGATAGCAAGGCAAGAGGAGTTGGAGATTATGTGATATCTTGTAGTATGTTATCCCTCTGAAGTGTTCCAAGGAATTATAGGTTTTACCCCCTCGTTGTGAATAGGATTTCGTATGGAATTAGTACAAGGGAGTGACGCCGAGTTTGCGAAGGCTATGTCGTTTGACATTCTTAGAAGGCAAGAAGAGGTGTGGATTGATTGCAGGAGTTGCAAGGTCAGGGTTGTTCGAATGTAACTTTTTGTGGAGAGCGTTTGTATTGCTTGGTAGGAGGAGGGGGTTAGTTTGGAATGTGCATAGATTACTCGAGAAGGAGTGAGGATAAAAATTCGTATGTGATGGTCACCAATGGATGTTGCACATGATAAAATAACATGGGTGGGGTATGTTTCATTTGATTCATTAAGACATACTGCATGGTGGGATGAAACATACAGGGCAGTTTCTTTTTCCATTTACGTGTCAGATGGTTATAGTACTAGAGACCCATGTAGTGGGTTTGGAGTAAGTCTCGTTCCCAGGAAGAGTGAAAGTGGTCCAACAGATACATCACCGGAATATTATTCTGAACTTTTAAAAGAGAAATATGATTTTAAACCTATATTCGATGTAGATGATGATTATACTTGTACTTTTAAGATTCCCTCAATTCTGTATCCATTATACTGTTGGTAGGAAGTTTCTTATGTAGCAAAGCATAAATATGTTTCTTCAAATTCTCTGGATGATTCATTTTTCTGAATTAATACAATATCAGTTTCCCGATTGAAGATGATTATACTTGTACTTTAGATTCCCTCAATTCTGCATGCATTATAATGTGGGTATTAATTCCCCTTGTAAGAGGGTAACTATGTTTCTTATTCATTATCAATTTCAATTGCTTCAATCTCTCTTGTTTCCCTATGCAAGAATTCGTAAGCTTTAACTTTGTTCCCATCAGGGCGTTCTTAATTATGTTTTTGTGACACTCGAAACAGAAATCTTGTCTGTAAATTTTGTAAAAGCCCTAATTAGTAAGGATAGATGTTAAGCAACTGGTTCTCAGTACTTTCATAGACATGAGTGAGTGAGTGTGAGTCTGAATTTAATTGATTCTTGAAAGGAATTATGATTACATATACTCTTTAACGCGGATCAATTGTTAGATTACATGTTCATACTATCAATCATGGTGTTTTAATTATACTAGATGAGGTCATTTGTGAATGCAAGATGTATACATCTTACCAAATTGCTTATTATGGAGGGGATACAAAATTAGAAACCACAGAAACAGAATTAGCATCCGCTTTGTGTTTCAAAGTGAAAGGGATACAAAGAACTCGCTACACTATTCTAAAGTTAAACTTAATATTTGTTTATAAAGAATTGTCAGTGACTTTCATTATAAGCAATTCATCCACCTCAATTGTTTTAGGGGGGTGTTTGAGATTGCTTATTTTATCTGCATTGGAAATAAGAACATACCAATGAGCTTATTTGTAAGTGCTGATTTACTTTAATATAAGTAATTCCATCCGAACAATGAAAAATGTTTATTGGCTCTATAAAGCAAAAAATCAAACTAGCACTTATATAACCAAAATCCAAAACAGCCTCATAACTTTTCTATTTGCTTTTTTCAAAATCCTCAATGAAGTGCTGACATTCTCAATCTATTATACTTCAAATTCGGTACTCTTAACTTCAGGAACAGATTATTCACCAACAAACATACACAATACTAAGAATATATAAATGTCACCTACTGTACAAATCCATATCAACTTCAGGGAGCGTTAACCACGAGTTGTAAAGTTATCAAGTATATGATAATTGGTCCTTCAATCAATTTGTAGTGTTTGCAAGCAGTGAAACCGATAATGATTATCTGATTACCGAGGGATCAGTTTACGAGTAGGAGTAAAAAAAATTCAATACGCTTAAAGGTCATTTTACATAAAATTCTTAAAATAATTAATTTTCTTCCAAAGACTCAAAAACCTTATAATCCTATAACCACATCCAAACACTATCCTCTGCAATGTGTTATATTACAACAGATTATCTAGTTATTTGTCACATAATCACCTTCAAAATCTAGAACACACCCTTTATTACACCAATACACAAGATCATCAAATATTGAGATTATTAGTCTCAATAGGTAAACATATATGTTGAGGGACTTATTGTGTCATTGTCTTATTTTCAGTTTAGTCTTATAAGAAGTGTTAGCTGAAGATGGATAATGGATGAAAGATTAAGGGATGTTGCTGCCAAGTTTTCAAAGTTTTTAAGTCGGTGGTCAACTTCTATATAAGCTGGCTTTGGTGCTCACTTTTCCTGAATATCTTTCTCTCTCTAAAATCGTCTCTCTCACTATAAACCCTAGTTTTGTTAGATCATCTTGATCTTGATCTTGTTATTGTTGTAATAGAATTATTATCAATTTAGATAATAGATCCACAACTGAGTAGCAGTGGTGGATAGTTTGGTTTATTGATTTACTGATTGAGATCAGTTTCTGTGTTGTTATCGATACTCAGATTGATATTTGAGTATTGTTTGTTAATAAGATTCATAATTTCTTCATGGTATCAGAGCCAGGTGTGACAACCGTGGCTTGAGCAGGTTGGTCAAACAGTAGTGTTGACCTAAATATCTGTTCTATAAGTATGGGTTATGTGTTATATGTGTTTATACGTGTTTATATGTGTTTGTGTGGGTAATGTGAGATTGCATAATCAATCCATTGAGCGTGACCGTCTCATTGGGATTGGATTTGTGTTGGATTTTGTGGAATTTATTTCGTTCACTTTTGGTGACAAAGAAATAATTTTGGTGATTGAAGCGGTTTCGCATTAATTGTGTACGTAATTATACGTATACGTATTTATGTGTTAGTAATATTAGGAGGAGATTAGGTTCTAGTAGTTAGAATAAGGAAGAAATGGAATTTCTATTTTTGGAATGTTAGGTTTAATAAAAATGAAAAGTTAATTATTTTTAAAGGTCTAGTAAATTGCGTTTACGCAAAAAAGTATGCTCAAATAAGCTTAGGTTTTTATAAAAACTTAAGGTAAAACAAATAATTAAGTAATTAATAAATAAATAAATAAATATATTTTTTAAACAGATGCCATTTCGTTCGGCCAGATAAGGGAAAGAAAAGAAAAAAGGAGTTTTAAAAGGAAACAAACTCTAATTAGATCTTATCTATAATTAATTGGGGGTCTATAAATACAAAATAAAATCCCAAACCCTCTCCCCTTTTTGTGACCGGTCGAACAAGAGATAAAAGAGGAGGAAAAATTAGGGTTTTTGCTTTTTTTGAAGAAATCAAGCTCTAAGGTAAGTTTTAATTAATCTTTGTTTAGTTGATAATTTTTAATCATGTAAAAATAAATATGGTGGATAATAAAGGTTCATTAAGATCAGTTATTAATGAAATCATAAACATGTTATAAAGATTATAGGTTTAATATAGAAGCTATGGATGTCATCTGGTTAAACTTAATTACGCGTTAGAATTTGATTAGGAAAGAAGGGATAATTTGGGTTGTGTGTGTTTCGGACCATTATCTCAATGATGGTAATAGCTTTGTTTTAAAGGTTTTCGGTGTCCTATAACATAAGCTCCAAGAGTCTATATCAGAACATCCTGTAACGAAGGTTTTTGAAGGTAGGTGAAGTCAAGACAAATGTTGGTTTGCAAGAAAAGTTGTCAAAACAGTAAAATAACGGGTCAGAATTTAAGTCGATTACGAGGTTTAAAACGCCCCCACTAAAATATGAAAAGTAGCATTAGCCAATCAACATGATTTTTTTTCTATGTTTCTAATAGATAATCTCCCAAAGGAGAGCTTCGATTTGGAGTCTAAGTAATGTTTTATTAAGGTTCAAACATTTAAGTGTGCAATCCAAATTCCGAATTTTGGACTGTTTTGAAGTTTGATTTTCTTAGGATTACATGTGCATGAAAATGCTCTATTGGGATCAAAAGTGTAGTTAAATAACTTATAAAATGAACTAGTTGTATGTGACTAAATACCCAAAACAAACATGCTTTGTGTGACTAAATATTACAAAAGGTTACACAAACATAAAATTCATGTAGCCATTGGATGAACAATAGTCACACAAAGTACACATTTCTTCACTTTAAACACCATATGGTCACACATATTAACACTATTGGCCACTCTATGTTTAAATGTATGTGACTAAATATACAAAAAACATGCTTTGTTGGTTGTACATTGTTTACGGTCACTAAATTGTACCTATTTAGTCACACAAAAAACGTGGATACGAACACTAAAGTTTTCTTATGTGTAACTAACTCGAATGCGTGACCGTAGGTGACCTATGGCCGCGCGACCTTTTGTCACACACGAAACTTTTCGCGTGTGTAACTATATGTATATAGTCACACATTTTTGGTGTGACCAATACCACTTTTTGTACTAGTGCCAGTGTTATCAGATGTGACTTCGTCTACTTTGTGGGTAAGATCCTAGGAGGTGATCAACTCCTTGTGATATTGTGACTTCGGTACCAAGACTCTAGAATTGGGATTTGTATTCCTTTCTATGACTATTAGTGGAGCGGCGAGCTACGCCTACCTCATTGTTTTGGTGTGCTTGTGGATCGTGGGCACGTTCCATCCCGTTATTGTTACTTGTTGTCATGAATTGTTTTGGTAATTGCAGCAGCTAATTAAAAGTTTATTTTGGATTTTGTTGTTTGTCGTAAACCTATGATTCTCGCTCAACTTTATGTTGACGTTTTAAGCATCATTTTCAGGTGAGCTTAATGGTGCTAAGATAGAGCGAAGTGGCTAGAAGAGACCGTAGGATGCTTGGAGTTTATTTATGCGTTCTGTTTTGAATAATTGCGTTTGCATGAATTGTTTGGATTATGTTTTGCATGTCATTTATTGACGAGACTCTTTCTCATTAATAAAGACACCATTAGGTTTTGGGTATTGTTATGACACTTTGTGTCTTTGCTTTACTTTAGTTTTCATTTTAGTATTCTCTATATAGACACCATGTGTTGTGATGATATCCATTCTTGTTTACGCCTCGCGTTTCCGCCTTGGCGGGGTGTGACAGATTGGTATCAGAGCCTTTGGTTATAGAGAACTAGGTGGTTGAGCCTAGACTATAGCTTAAGGGTCCCTCATATAGTTGCATTTTAGGGCATAAGTGTTTGTGTACGTATATACCGTATGTTCCCGCTACCTAAAAGCTTTGAAATTCTTTCTATTTTGAATTACTACTATATAATATGAAATATATACTTTTTCATTATGGGGATCTAATAGTATATACCCCTTTGTTATTGTTTTAGTCATGTCTTCCCCTACCCCTAGGAGATATCGTTGGGAGATTGTTTACCTCACTGGACCCGCGGAGTTGGGTGACTTTTGAGAGAGAAAAGTCAAACCCAAGCGAGGCCCAACATAAGTTTATTTCGTTTTCTACCTCGATGCGTTGCTATAATCGAGGATTGCTTTTATATTTTGGGTCACGATGTGACTTCTGTTTCGTTTGGTCGATTGGGATTTTATGGTTCGTTAGATGGATTATCATGTTTGAGTTATATTTGGATTATTATTAAGTGCTATGTGGTAGATGTGTGTTATCATTGAGATGTGTGGTCTTGGAAGTAAGTACACGTGTGAAAAAGGTGCAATTATAATTATGGTCGCGAACATAATTATAAAGGCAACACACACGTGGACTTGTGACTTTGATTGCATTGATCATTGTTGCTTGTATGTATTATGTAAGGATGTAAGTCTGGATAGTTGTGTAGATGGTAGTGTAGATGTGATGTGAGATCCTGTTGAGGATGGTTGTGTGGTTAGAGAATTCCTCTCTTAACCGATTGGGCGATTATATTAGGTTGGGTTGCGTAGATGGTAAGGTTCCCTTTCATCTATCGTTTGCGGATACATCGGATACCTGTTGGTATTGTCGTCGCGATTCTTAAGTTGGTTCGTTAGCTCGTTGTTCGTTGAGATATCCAACGCTCGTGTTGGTATTCTAGGGTGTTATCATAGAACTGGTGTTCGGCGTTTTGATTGTTTTCCTTTGTCTAAAGGTGACGATACTTTTTGGTTTGGTTCTAAGACCGTTGGTATGGATGAGTCCTTATGGTTGTTTGGTTTGTAAGAGTTCTTGTCGTGTTCGTTTTCAAGTAAATTAATATTCTGGTATTGGAAATCTTTAAGGTATTTTGGAGGTCTATTTTGCTGCTATGATGTTTTTTTTGTTGCGAGTTCAATAAATTACCATTTGAAGTAAGTTTGTTGTAGTTGATACCATATTGTTTAGGTGTTAAAAACTTCTTTTAAAAATAAATTATATAAATAAAATGCAACACGTTTTTTTTCAAAATCATCTTTTGATTTCTTTTATGAAAAACCATAATTAAAATAAGTTTATGAAAATTTTATTTAAATTTATTTTTACACTTAAAATTATTTGCATTATTAACTAAGGTGATTCTATTGTTTTAAAATGATTGGTATAAGGTTATGAGGGAAAGTTTCCTTGGGTAAAAATTGGTTTTGGTACAAAGGTTCTTAATCTTTTAATTAATGGGTCATGGTACGTGGTATTATTCGTTGGGGGTGTTTCTAGCAATCGTTGATGCGTTTGTTAGGTCGGAGGTTCGTTCTTCTTGTTGACGTTTACATTCGGTTGATTTTTTTTCTTTTTGGAATCGTGTGATTTTTGGGTCCATACCAATTGGTGCATGTGAAGTTTGAAATTTCCTCATGGCGTGGTGCTAGAGTTGGTGTTAGGACGTATCTTCTGGGTGGTGCGATTGATGGTAGCGAAGCGAATGGAATTATTCGCGATCCCAAGTTGGAATTAGAGAGTTCTCGTTTTACTTTTGATTTAGTACCTCTTAGTTATGAGAGTGTTGATGTAGTCGTAGGAGAGAATGGTTGTTGGACATAAGGCTGAAGATGGATATGCCACGAGAAGGTAGTTAAAATGCCTTGGTAATTTGGGAGGAGTGCTTAGGTCACAGAGAAAACTGTAACTAAGAGGATAGAGGTATCGTAGGAGTACAAGGGATGATGAGTTGGAGTTTATGTGTTTTCTTGTCGTATGTGAGCCCTCTAAGTGTTCCTAAGGAATTAGTAGGTTTTACCCCTCGTCGTAGAATAGGATTTCGTATGGAATTAGTACAAGGAGCGACGCCGATTGTGTGTGTGTGTGTGGGCTCGTGTTGTTTGACGTCTTTAGAAAGGCAAGAGGTGTGGAATGATTGCAGGAGTTGCAAGGTGAGGGTTGGTTCAAATGGTAACTTGTGGTAGGAAGCATCTGTATTGCTTGGTAGGACGAAAGGTGGGTAGTTTGGAATGTGCATATATTATCTCGAGAAGAGTGAGATAGAAAATTCGTATGTGATGTCACCAATGGAGGGGGCACGGGGATGACGTAGCCAAGACTATTTTTTTAGGATGCGTAATGGACACGTTGAATTTTATGGATATGCCATTTTGGGTCAACCAATGCACCAGCGGTTTTCATGGAGTTAATGAGCCGGGTGTGCATGGTCGTATATAGACAAGCTAGTTAACGTATATATAGACAAGCTAGTTAATGTATATATACAGACGATATTTTAAACCGACTCGAATCTAAGGATGAGTACGAGTCGCACGTGAAGGATGATCGGTTGGGAAAAAGGGTTTTTTCATGGGGGGGAAGGAAGAGGAAGATGTTCGTGAAAAGGTTTTTCCATAAGTGGAAGCAGAGCAAAGAGGAAGCTATCTAGATGTGGAAAGAATCAAATGGGTAATGAGCCGATCTTGGCATTGCCGGAAGGAGAAGATGATTTTGTAGTATATTATGAAGGATTGCATGACTAACGTGGTAGGTTTTGCCTTATAATGCTAGAGGCATTAAGTAAACTAGACATGGAGAGTAATCTATACGGATCATGAATGTCTCTAACACGCTTTCAATCGAAAGAATTGAACATGAGGCAAAGATGATGGATGGATGTTATTTAGTGAGTTTGATTTTGAGGCCAAGTACCATCTGGGAAAGGCAAATGTAAATGTTGTACCGTGGAGTAGGAAGAAGGAGTGAAGCTAAGAATGAGTTCGAGATAGATGTACGATGATCCTATCTAGGTTTGAGAAAAGGATGTTTGTAGCATAAGATAAGATGTCCAAAGCAAAGAACGCGTCAACATAAGATGTTGCATGGCTTGGACCAACGAGTGTGAAAAGAGATGGAGAGTGGTTCATATTGGTTAGACAAGGTTCGGACCTCCATTTGGAGAGATGTAAGGACCTTGGCTATTGAAGAGGCGTATACAACAAAGTATTCTATCCATCCTGGAGCGGATACGATGTTGTGTGATTTTAGGTTAACTAATCAATGACTGTTTATGCAGAAGGATATAGCTAGTTGCGGTAGTAAGTATTTAGCGTATTCAGAAGAGGAAGTCGAGTATCAAGGATCATCAGGATTGTTGCTACAACCTGAGTTACCCGAGTAGAAGTGGGAAAGGATAACTAAGGATATTGTTGTCAAGTTACCAAGTGTAAGTAGTGGATATGATGCGAGTTAGGTGTAGTTAATGGACTGACTAAGTTACCCCGTTCCTAGCTATGCTTAGGAAAAGTATGGTAGATTTTAGAGGTAATTGGAATACTCACTTTCGTGAGATGAGTTTTTCCTTAAGGTGGGGATTATCATTCGAGTATGGATGTGCTTCATTTGAAGCATGGTATGGAAAGGAATGTAGGTTACCGTTTTATGGGCCGTAACTAGAGAGAGTGAGTTGAATGGATTGAATTTGGTACAAGAAACAACCAACAAGATAGTGGTAATACAGGAAAGGCTTGAGGCAGCCAAATTGTCGAAAAAGTTTGCTTGATAGTAGTGGGAAACTTTTGAATTAATGCTGGTAGATTATGCGTGGTTGAAGGTCTCACCTTGGAGAGGTGTAGTATGTTTGGAAAGAAAGACAAGTTAGAACCGAGTTATGTAGGACCATTTGAGATCCTTGGATGGATTGGGCCTATAGTTCGGTTGAGAATTTCTGTCTTATGAGCTGAGTATCAAAAATTGGATTGGGAGGTTCAAAAGTTTGAGTAAACCTGAATTTGCATGGATTCTTTAGATACGTTGAGCATTGTAACATCTTATATCTGAATTTCAAGACAGTTCTTGTTTGATGAGTTGCGAGGTTAAGATATAAAACACGTTGTTACAACAACTTAAGGGTTTTGATGAGTTTTCTTGATGACGAGCGAGGTTCATGTAGTGGGATGCTTCTTTTCGTTTGGGGTTGTCGTGTTGCTAATTGCACCCTTGTGGGGGTAAGCAAATTCATTAGCAGTTGGATTCGGATTGTGGAAGTTAGTCGAGATTAAGGTTGACAAGACTCTTTGTTTTGTCAAGGAGCCGTTGATGTTATGGACCGAGAGGTCATGAGTAAAAGCGTAGTATGATAGCATTAGTGAAAGTTCGTTGGGATTCGAAGCGTGGTCCTGAGCTTACTTGGGAACGCAAGGATCAAATGAGGTCTAAGTGTCCTCAGTTGTTTGTCGATAGTGCTAATGCCTCGAGTAGTTAAATCTCGGGACGAGATTTTCTCAAGGTGGGGATACTGTGACAACCGTGGCTTGAGCAGGTTGGTCAAACCGTAGTGTTGACCTAAATATCTGTTCTATAAGTATGGGTTATGTGTTATATGTGTTTATACATGTTTATATGTATTTGTGTGGGATATGTGAGATTGCATAATCAATCCATTGAGCGTGACCGTCTCATTGGGATTGGATTTGTGTTGGATTTTGTGGAATTCATTTCGTTCACTTTGGTGGACCCAGGAATGATTTTGGTGATTGAAGCGGTTTCGCGTTAATTGTGTAAGTAATTATACGTATAAGTTTTTATGTGTTAGTAATATTAGGAGGAGATTAGGTTCTAATAGTTAGAATAAGGAAGAAATGAAATTTCTATATTTGGAATGTTAGGTTTAATAAAAATGAAAAGTTAGTTATTTTTAAAGGTCTAGTAAATTGCGTTTACCCAATAAGGTATGCTCAAATAAGCTTAGATTTTTATAAAAACGTAAGGTAAAACAATTAATTAAGTAATTAATAAATAAAGAAAAAAATATTTTTTTTACATGAATAGTAAAAAATGAATTTTAGAGGAAAAAGAAAGAAAAAAAGGAATTTTAAAAGGAAACAAATAATAATTAGATCTTATCTATAATTAATTGGGGGTTTATAAATATAAAATAAAATCCCAAACCCTCTCCCCTTTGTGTGACCGGTCGAACAAGAGAGAAAAGAGGAGGAAAAAGTAGGGTTTTTGCTTTTGTGAAGAAATCAAGCTCTAAGGTAAGTTTTAATTAATCCTTGTTAGTTATTAATCATTAATTCATGTAATAATTATTATGATGGAATTAGGGTTTTGTAAAATCAGTAAATTAATGATATAATAATCATGTTATAATGATTAGGGTTTAATTAGAAGCTTATGGATGTAATTGGATAAACTTAATTCGCGTTAGCATTTGATTTGGATTGAGGCAGAATTAGGGATGTGTTGTTCGACCATTATCTCAATGATGGTAATAGCTTTTGTCAAGTTTCCGGTGCCTATAACGTAGCTCAAAGAGTCTAGTTTTCAGAACATCCAGCCTCGAAGGTTTATGAGGTCGGGAAGTCATTCAAACGTTGGTTGCAAGAAAAGTTGTCAAAGCAGTAAATACGGGTCAGATTTAGGTCAGATTACGAGGTATAAAACCCCCACTTAAAATTCGAATTTAGCTTAGCCCTTTTACAAAAGTCAAAATCTATGTGTCTATTAAACTTCCATATATTTTTAGCCTCTGATTTGTTGTCTAAGTATGGTTTTTAGGGTCATACTTTTTAGTGTGCAATCAGATCCGAATTGGGACTGTTTTGAAGTTTGATTTTCTTAGGAGTACTTGTGCATGTAAATGGCTCTTGGGAATCATAAGGTAGTTAATATACTCATAAATGAACATAGGTGATTTTTGGTATGAATTATGGAGGTCAGTAAGTAGAGGTTTTGAGTACGTTAAGTCGCGTCAAAATTCTGCGTTTTCGGGTAAATTGTAAGACTTTGAAATAATGTGTAAACGAATTGGTTAATGTCGGGCATGGTGTCGGGGTGACCCATGAGGGTAACTAAACACCTTAGACATCCATCATATGATTGTTACATGTGCATTAAGCTTTTGGCTTAGTAGCGTGTAACACGAGTTATTTTGTTGTATAGATTTGTGCTAGTTGTTTGTGAAGCTTATTGTTGGAATCTTTTGGAAAGCTAAGCAAATGTGAGTTTCATAGCCCCTTTTTCTCATGTTATTTTAGGGTGAGAATGATGCTTGTCTTGTCTGTCTTGTCTTGTATTGTTTTATTTTGCTTGTCTTGTCTTATCTTGTTGATGTTGTTATGTTGTGAGATTTGGATCAGGGGTAACGTTCCTACCCAGTGTTATGAGATGTGACTTCACCTACTTTGTAGGTAAGATCCTTGGAGGTGATCAACTCCTTATGATATTGTGACTTCGATACCAAGAGTCTGGAATTGGGATTTATATTCCTTTTTATGACTAGTAGTAGAGCGGCGAGGTACGCTTACCTCATTGTTTTGGTGTGCTTGTGGATCGTAGGCACGTTCCATCCCGTTGTTGTTACTTGTTGTCATGAATTATTTTGGTAATTGCAACAGCTAATTAAAAGTTTATTTTAGATTTTGTTGTTTGTCGTAAACCTATGATTCTCTCTCAACTTTATGTTGATGTTTTAAGCATCATTTTCAGGTGCGCTTAATGGTGCTAAGATAGAGCGAAGTGGCTAGAAGAGACCGTAGGATGCTTGGAGTTTATTTATGCGTTCTATTTTGAATAATTACGTTTGCATGAATTGTTTGGATTATGTTTTGCATGTCATTTATTGACGAGATTCTTTCTCATTAATAAAGATACCATTAGGTTTTGGGTATTGTTATGACACTTTGTGTCTTTACTTTACTTTATTTTTCATTTTAGTCTTCTCTATATAGACACCATGTGTTGTGATGATATCCATTCTTGTTTACGCCTCGCGTTTCCGCCTTGGCGGGGTGTGACATTACTTCATTTTTAAGTTTGGTATATCGGGTTTACTTCCCCAAGTGATCACATCAAGAGCAGACAAAACACAAGGTTGGTAAGTGAGCCAGAGAGTTTAAAGGTTGAGATGAAATAAGCAATGCTTATGGTATATTATTGTGCTATTCCAAGACAATGGTACTTCATAGTCTAAAGAAAAATTTCAAAGTTCTTCAATGATATTCCTATACAAGATCTTGATTATGCCAAGTTTTCTTCATTCTTGCTTCATCTCCTACTATGGTTTGTGAAGTCAAGAGGGTAATGGTTCGTTTGGATCTCAAGATTTATGCTTAAAACACAAACTTCTCATGTATATGTGCGTACACAACAATGATGCTTCTGAGAGTTCAAAACCATCATGGGGAAAAATGTGTACTTTGGTTACCATGTCAAATTTTAGGGGGAAGTAGTATATACTACTTCACGTAATATGGTTTGTGAAGTATTCTGCATACGTGAGAAGAATTGTTGCTGATTCCTTACATGTACCCCCGAACGGATATTCACCAAGACCTAATGACAAGTAGCAGTAGTATTTGGTGTGGTTTTTCTTCTACAAAATTCCGCTGTGCACGTCAATGACATATAGAAGATGGTTGAAGCTACATCAAAGTTTCAGAATCTGCTCAAGATATGGATATTGGTTTGGGGGGAAGCTGATTCAGAAACTTCACCAAAAAGGAGTCTATGAAGAAAGCTTTTCAAGACATGCGACATGGATTAGGGGGAAGTTAATCTAACCCATGCATACTACAATGGTTCCAGAACAAGTAAAGACAATGAAGATCCAAGCTGTAGTACAAGTTACAAGGCCAAGAGAACTCAGAAGACATCTTCATCTTTAGAAGTGCTTTGGAAGACTTTATTTTGTTGTAATTGTACTTGATAGGAACAATGTAAGTAATTATGTATGTCCACATATTAGGGGAAGATTGTTAGCCTTAAAATATGTCGACTTATACGGAATTACAATAGTTCATAAATAGCCAAACACGCAGGGACTAGATTAGACTTTATAGTATAGTTTAGTTGTGTTTGGACTATAAATACCCCCTCCATACCTTCATGGAGGGGTGAGGATTCATTATTGTATTATCTCATAAGGGGTGTGTGTGTGTGTATGTGTGTTTCTCTCTTCTATCACATACACATCTTTCCCTTTTTCTCTCATCATTAATAATATGGCTTTCTACTTGTTTAATCATCCCTGACCTCCGAATCGTGTCTACTTAGTGATTTCTTTTTATTAACATACTTCTATTTTATTTTTTTTACTCATTTTGTTCGTGTTTATCTTTAGATAGCAAGATAGGTGATGTTGACATCAACATGCTCACGATGGAGCAATACTTTGCATTGAGCTAAGGAAACCAAGCACCAGGAGTAGTTAGGCTCGAGATTGGCAACAATGTCAACATTGGGATCAAGAGTCAATTCATGAGAGAATAGAGGGAAAACACTTTTACCAAGAACAAGAACGATGATGCTCATGAACACGTAGAGAGAGTTTTAGATATTGTTAGTCTTTTAGCATTCCAAGCGTATCTCATGACGCAATTATGTTACGAATGTTTCCTATAACACTCACTGGAGCTGCCAAGAGATAGATTTTTAGGATACCTTCAGGGACAATCAACACATAGGATTGTTAGGATACCTTCATCCAAAGGTACTGTCCTCCTTCCAAGACCGCCAAACAGCTTGATGTGATTCATAACTTCAAGCAAGAGGGCGACGAGACACTATACCAAGCTTGGGATATGTATAATGACCTTCTGTATAAATGCCCAACACGTGATCTAAACAGTTAACCAATGGTTAATATATTTTACAAAGGGTTGGACATTCTGACTCGTTAGATGCTTAATTCCCAAGGGCCAATCCATGGAAGGACACCAACCCGAGCATTAGAATCAATTCAAAGCATGGCTGACCATTCTCAAAAATGGAATGATAGATCCAATAACAAGAGGACAAGAAGTGGTAACTCAGATGGTATTATTGCTATCACAAGCAAGCTGGATAGTCTTGGGTGTGACATGAAGAAGCTAAAGGAAAATGTGCACGCTATCCAAGTAGGTTGTGGGCTTTGTAGAGGAACGCATCTTGACAAAGAATGTACGCAGAATAAAGAAGTATAGCGGGTCAAGGAGGTTAAGTATGGTGAGTTTAGGAGGTCATTTCCAAAATAATGATGGAAGCAAAGCTAGGCATCGTGTAGGTCCACTAGGATACTACACGCATATTGATAACCGTCCACCTTTTAGCAAGAAGAAACCGATCCTTGAAGAAACAATAAGCAAGGACATTGAAAAATCAACAAAGAGAATAGCTAAAACCGAAGAATGGATGCGAAAGGTTTAAGAGAACACGGAACTGAATATAAGGAATCAAAACGATGTACTCAGAAACTTGGAAGCACAAATTGAACAATTAACAAAAAATTTCCAAGCAAAGGCCGCTTAGGAAATGCTAACCACTTCTACCCCAATTGGTCATTGCAAGGCTATATTCGCTAATAACAAGGCCTCGAGTGTTAATTCTTGTTCGAATTAGACAAATACGAGCTTAGGATCAGGAAGAAGAGGTACTTGCTACAAGATATTTTAGAAAAATGTGAACAAGTATGTGACATAACACTTGAGTCATGGTATGAAGAAGGATTTGAAGAGGAAGATAAATGAGAATGTTCCATGGATGGGATACATTCTGATCCTCCTAAGTTGAGTGTGGACACATGTAAAGTAAAACGGTATTCGTTTAGTTACATAGAGAACATTGTATGTGTCAAAAAGAAGGAGAAAGAGGTAGACCCGACAAGATTCAAAAGAAAAAGTATTAGTTTGGTGACATGGGTGAACGGGTCAAGGTGCAAAGGAGAGATAAAGAAAGAAATGGACACAGTTGGACGTGTCTAAAGAAAGACGTAGACCCGACATGAGTATAGCTTAAAGACTCCTTAATAAAAAAGTGCTTGTCGGGAGACAACCCGTCCTCTATCTTTTTATTTCATTTTATTTCTATATTTCGTTTAGTTTTATGTGTTTTCTTCATTATTTGTGAAGGTTTCTACAGCGAAGAAAGACGAAAGAAGTAGTCTTGGCACGTAATTAAGTTGGAATTTTTTGGGACATTAGCTATACTAGGTAACTATGGCATAATTAGTATAACCAAGTTACACTGTAATTGGTTCCCCAGCTCTATCATTCGCCCAGTTTCACTTAATTACGGCGTAAGTAACTCATCTTAGTTACGCCGTATCTATTACATGTAGAAAACCTTTTCAAAAATGATTTTGAAATTACACCGAACCATGTACATTTGTCATGAACTTTGTGGGTATGTTCCCTGGAAACTCTCACGAGACTTCACTCGTCCACTCGGGCAACCGAGGGGTTTAAAAGGGTTGTTACATATGCTAAATGCAATCGTGATTCCTATAAAGTGAGTTAGGATTTTCATTTCATTTACTAGATGTTTTTTATAGTATAATGCATATGCTTTGTTATGTGGATTTAGGGAATCGAAGTTTGCTCATGAACCTCAAGGCGGGACACGTTTTAATATGTGTATCTTTGATTATACCAAGAAAACTCAATGGAGTCTTTTTGTTCTAATTCTACTCCTTCCTTCAATTTTGACAATTTTACATACAATAGGACATTGTACAACTTAAGTGGGGGGATGGAAGTAGAATTACCTTTTGACCGATGTTTGCCTTTGTTTTATCGAGTTTGTTATGAAAAATTGTGCCATTTTTAAATTTTTGACATGTTTTTATTTACCAAAACTAGAATAGATCTATGCCAAGCACAACTACCCATTATTTCACTGGTAAGGATTTAGCCTTATATTCCATTTTCTTATATGGCATAATCCACTAAATATGAGTATGATGGTAGTATTGTAGACTTTATAACTTCGCACTTATATCATTACAAGACCATAAATGAGTATTGCATTGAGTTTTCTCGGTGCAATTAGGATATATAGTTCAAAAAGGTAACATTTTAGGTTTTACACCAAATCAGACCATATGTGTTATATTGTGTATGTTTATTGACTTGTCATATTGACTTGTCAACCTCTTGTGATAAAACCCTTTGTTGCACTCATTTTCAGTGCTAGATACCCCTAGAAAAAGCCTTCTGAGCCTTTCTTTCATTTCTTAAACCCTATATATGTTTATTTCATTACACCATTTCGCCTTTGCCTACCGTGTAGTCTATTATCCATAGTCGGAGAGTGGCTAGTTGCTTAAGTCCACGGGTTAAAAATAGGGGTTTGGAAATTGCTCTTTCTTGAAAGACTTGCCATTTGGATGAATGAAAACCCCCCGTTGTCATTATTATTTTCAATATAATTTATCTCAAGTGGGGGGATGTTTATGTAATTTTTGTAAGTTCCATGCTACAGATTTCTTGTGAAGAAAGATGTGCATTAATACAAAATTATGTAGCATGATGGTATTTTAAGTGTTGGTTAAACTATAAAACCAACTTAGTTTATGTTATATGATTACCTTGTATGTAGTTTGAGGATAATTAAGAGTTGGTATGTTTATAAACCAACTAGTTAGATGAAAGTTGAGCTAGTATGCATTCTGTTTGCCTTGATATTACATGGAAAAGCTATACATCTACACTATATACAATAGTTCATTATTTAAGATGATCATATTCTTGCGCCTTGATGCTTGGACCATTAGATGGATGGTAACCAGTGATAGGGAGATTGTGAAAAGTAGACTACTTGTTTGTTTATTTATATTTTTCACCATTATATGTGCATCCCATGTCTTATATCCTTCCCTTAATCATTCACGATCCTAACCTTTAGCTTGCTCGAGTTAAGAAATTGAGCAATCATAGGTGTCTTTTTCATGGATTTAGACAGACATTTGTGGTTTTGTCACTTTTTCTATAGCATTGGTATTGGTAAATATTACAAGTTTGATTCATCAATTAAACCTTTATGTTATATCAACCCTATATTGCCTTTGCGAATTTTCTTAACCTTAGCTCTAGTGGTGGAGTTTTGTGTACTCACTAATCTTATGATATAATACATGCTATGACTGAGCGTTTGAGTGATCACCCCGAAAATTAAACATATAGACTAGTGAGTGTGTTGACCCCACTTCAATAGATCTTTAATTCCTTATGCTTGTTAAGGTTTTGTTATTCTAGATAAATCTAACACAACTATAGTAGAAACTTTGTTGAATATATTAAAGATTATGCGGAATCTAATCTTTAATCAATAAGAAGAATTCTTAATGAAACAATAACTCTATGAACACAATTCTATGAACACACAATTCAACAAACAATAAAAGCTCCAATATTATTATTACAAATAATACGAATACTCTCTAGTATTAGGGTTACAAAACCTTGAAGCTATGATAACTCTATGAATGACTCATTTGTATTTGATACAGATATAGAACTCTATGCCCTAGGATCTCCTTTTATACACCAAGGAGTCATAGTCGATTTACAATATATTCTAAAAATATAGAGTATTCTCTATGATCTATTCTATAAATAACTAATACTTATCACGTAAGTAATCTTGATCTTTAATCAATCTTTATCCTTTCTTCTATCTTTATCCATTCTCTTCTGACAGTAGAAACTCTTTCAGCAGTCTTAATCTTTGAGTAGTTGTAACTTTTGTACTAGCAGCATTAACTTAGCACCAACAGTTGTAACTTATACACCAGCAACATTAACTTAGCAGCATTAACTTCAAGAAGGCTTTTAATCCTAACAATCCTCCCATAAACTTGATATTCTTCTTCAAAATCATCAAGTTTCATTCAAAGCTTCATCAATCAACAGGAGGATGCTTCCAAACACTTCATTTAGGTACATAGCCTTCCTTAAGCTATTTCTTATAATCAACTTGAGGCTTCACATCATTGAACATCTGATGTAGTATGTGATTTGTAAGTGGATACATCTTCTCAACCAATAGATAAAATAGCATGTTTTGTATTGTTGCACAATGAACTCTACAAGAATCATAAAGCTTCCAGTTTAGCACTTTAACTAATCCTTGTTCATTCTTCCATACATTATCTTCAACATGATGTTCAAACATGGTCTTAAAATTAAGAAGTAAGAAATTATCCATGTAATTCACTGGCTCTGTCTTCTTAAATCTTGCTTTGATTATACTCTAAAGAACTTCCAAGTCTTCTTTGTCAATGTGTTTAAGCATCTTTCTAAAAGTTAAATATATCTGAGAATTACCATCTGCTCTGATAATTTGATAATAGCTTTTCTTTCCTTCTTTGTAGATCTTGTAGTCAACTATGGTTGGAGATTTAGTAGATAAAGGTGTAGCATCAATAGTTACATCATCTCCATCATCTAGAACTATATCCAAACATTTCTTAAGCTCTTTAGATTCTTTGTCTTCTTCCAACCTTTTCTTTTTAGAGCTTTCTTATTCCAGCTCTTCTCTTGCTCTCTTTAAACTGCTCTCATGTGCTATCTCTGCTTCTGCCTTCTTGGAACTCTCCTCCACCAACTCTATTTCTGCCGAGTAGTTCTTTCTTAGACATTTTCTTCACAGGTTCTGGTTTAACCATTTTGCCTTTAACCTTGTCCAAAACCTTAACCCGTAATGGTGGTTGTGAAGAAATTGTTGGTGTAGGTGCTTGCTCTTGTTTATGAATAACAAGCCCTTTTGCTCTGGGTCTTGTGCTAACAGCTGTAATTGTTGTAGCAACAGTTGTTTTTGTAAGTGTTGGTGTTGTTGTACCCTGCTCTGATTCTTGTATCACAACCTTATCAGCCTTGGGTTTTGCACTCTTCAACTCTGCCAGTGCTTGAGCCAAAGTCATTTCAACATCAGTTATTGCAGTTGTTGTAGTTGTAGTTGTAGCAGCACTAACTGGAATTGTAACAGCAGTAACTTCTTCAACCACACTTCTTGTTTCCTCAGCAGTGTTAACAACATCTACACTTTCAACAATCACCTCATCACCATCTAAGTCATTAACACCAAACATATCTTCATCAGTCTGAACATTGACCAAGTAAATGTCTTCATTAGCATCAATATCAGCTATCCTCCCCTGTTTGGATGCATCCTCTTCACCCAAACCTTCATCTTTAGAGGATTCTACCCTTCTTGATGAACCAACTCTGTATAATCTTTTAAGTCCATGAGTTCTTGACTTATTCCTCCTCTCTAGCTTCTTGACTCTCCTTTTCAAACTTGCAATCTCAGTAGCTTGAGTGGTCTTTGTAGTCTCCAAATCAAGAACCCTTTGTTGTAAATTTGTACATAGTTCCATCAATTCATTAAGTTTCAGACTATCCTCACCACTTCGAAGTGTGTTACCTCTTGCGAGCAGTGGATCATTGGAAAGTTTAGATACATTCTCAGACCTAGTCTGAGCAATTGTATCCCCCATGGTTTCTTGGCGCCTGGGACCACTACCTGAACTAGTTCCTGAGGAACTTGGTTCATTAAGTGTTGCCTTGGATTGGGTCTTATCTATGTTACCCCTATCCTGCTCTGCATCTAAGCTAGTAGCAGTAGTGGCAACCCTCACCAAACTATCATCCATCTCCTCATTGACAGCCGCATCTGCAACATTATCACTAGGAATACAAGACTGAGGTACCTGAGTGTCCTTTCTCTTTGACCTTCTTGATCTTTGTTTCTTTTAAGGTTGAGATGTTAATGGTTGAATAATAGTGGATGTGTGATGGGAATCAGTTGGCATTTCTGAACCTTTACCTACTTCTTCTTGATCTTGTACCATCATTGTTTGGAATAACGGTGTTTCCCTTCCAGAAAAACCTTTTCCAACCCTTCTCATATTCCTAAATATTTTCTTAGTGTGAGAGGGTACAATGTAAATTCTCTACTGAGTAGGCATCCCTTCAAGTTGTTGATTCACAAACACTTGTACAAACCTTAGATACATCAAAAAAATTCCAGACACATTATCCAAGTTCTTCACCATACTTTCAAATATGTACTTTGAAAAGTTAAACTTCTAGTTTGTAGCTAAACAGATAATTGCAGATGCCATAGTGCTACTAAACTCATTCCATGCAGTAGTCTTAGAACTTAGGCATTGTAAAATAGTATGAATCAAAAATTTCCTTTGTAGGGAAAAGAATGCCTTATAGAAAGTAAGCTTCTATGAAATTTTCTCATACCCCATCAGTGTAAGCTGTTTAAAGATAGTAACATTGGGTAGACAATCAACACCTTCATCATCTTCTAATTGAAGATCTCTTCTTACAATCGACTCAGTAATGATGATCTTCTTTCCATCCACTTGGGCTTCTAACTATACTTCCCCATTAACAGTTTTCGCCTTGACAGTAGCCCAAAATTGTTCAATACACAAAGTATAGATTGTAGGATTAACCGTTAATGCATGCTTAATAGAGTGTGCATTAAAGAAATCTACAATTTGTTCAAACCCTCCACTTTCTGCGGGTTTAGACCAAAACGCGACCATGTTATGAGAATGAGCAAACTTTAGGGTCGTCATTGTGTTGGGTTTTGATGATGGATGATGAAATTGAGTTAGGGTTTGTGATTAGAGAGTATTTTAAAAATTGAAATCGATTAAATGAATGAATGAAACCCTTAATCAAAGTATTTATGAAAATACCCTCAACAGCATTAACGTTTAACTGGTAGTACTAAGTTATGCCTAGCATCATTAACTTTCAACAACAGTAATAAGTTTATACCTAGCAGCATTAACTTCTACCAACAATATTAAGTTATGCCTAGCAGCATTAACTTTAAGTTACCAGCATTAACTCCAATTCCAGTCCAAACACTCTGTTTGTTTTTATTTCTTACATCTCTCTTTCTATTTTTATTCTCACTAATTCTCTCAATTCTTTTTACTTACTAAGATCACTCTGTTTGTTTTTATTTCACATAGCTCTCTTTCTGTTTTTCGACTCACAAATTCTCTCAATTCTTTTACTCACCAAATCACTCTGTTTGTTTTTATTCCACATAATCTAACATTTTTCTTTGCTTTTCCTGCAAAATGTTAGTTCAAAAACCAAGAAAACACAATCCATAGCAACTTTCACAGTATTAATTATACCTAGCAGTATTAAGTATAACTAACAGCAGTAACTCAATAGTATTAAGTATAACTAGCAGCACTATTATACTTAACAGCAAAAACTTTTAATTACATGAATAACAATACTAATTCATACAAAACTTTACAAAAACTTAAAGAGATAACAGACTTTAAGGATTTAACATTCCAATACTAGCAATTAAATATTGAAATATACTTACATCAAAAGCTTTTGTAAGCAAATTTGCAACATTCTTGTCAGTATGGATTTTGACCATTTGAATCAATTTCTTATCATTGCAATCTCTAATAAAATGATTTCTAATCTTTATATGCTTTGTTTTTGAATAAAATAGGATTTTTAATTATGCAAATAGTACTGTTATTGTCAATAAAGATCTTGGTATGCATAAAATTGTACCCATAATCAAGTAGTTGATTCTGAATCCAAAGCACTTGTCTACAGAAACATGAAGTAGCCACATATTCAGCTTTTGTTGTGGAATTTGCAACCACTGTTTGTTTCTTGCACTACTATGATATTAATCTACATCTAAGAAATTGATAACCTCCTATTATAGACTTCCTATCCAAGCTTGCTCCAGCATAATCACTATCAGTGTATGCTACCAAATCAAAAGGAGAATCTTTTGGATACCAAAGGCTCAATTTTGGTTGACCTTTTAAGTACCTAAGAATCCTTTTCATAGCATGAAGATGTGAAACTTTTAGATTGACTTGGTATCTAGCACAAGCACATACTGCAAACATGATGTCAGGTCTTGAAGATGTAAGATACATCAATGAACCAATCATTGACCTATATATATGAACAACCACTTCTTCTCCATCTTCATCCTTGAGCAAAGGCTTTTAAGTTTCCATTGGTGTGCTTGCAGTCTTGACTTTTATAAAACCAAATTTCTTTAGAATGTCACCAACATATTTATCTTAACTAATAAATATGCCATCCTTCTTCTGCTACACTTGTAATCCTAAAAAAAATGCAAGTTCTCTCATAGAACTCATCTGAAATTTCTCAAGCATCAACTTCTCAAACGCAATGCACAACTTCTTATTTGTTGAACCAAAGTTGATGTCATCCACATACACTTAAACTAGCAAAATATCACCTATGTGCCTTCTGATGAATAAGGTCTTGTCAATTTTCCATCTTTCAAACCCATTGTCCAATAGATATGTTGACAAGGTTTCATACCAAGCTCTAGGAGCTTGATGTAGTCCATACAGTGCTTTTTTAACCTTCTATACACTATCAGGAAAGTTTGGATCTTCAAATCCTGGTGGTTGACATACATACACTTCTTCTTCAATCTTTCTATAGAGAAAAGCACTTTATACACCCATTTGATACACCATAAAATCTTTAAATGAATCATAAGCTAAGAATAGCTTAATTGCTTCAATTCTTGCAACAGGGGAAAAGACTTTATCATAATCAATCCCTTCTTCATGTATGTACCCTTGAGAAACCAATCTTACTTTATTTCTTATCATAATTCCCCTTTCATCCTTTTTATTCTTGAAAACCCATTTAGTGCCTATAACCCTTTTTCTATTTGGTAAATCCACTAAAGTCAGTCAATCGTGATAACTCTATTTGAGAGTAGTTGTCACACCAATCATCGTTTATGATGAATATGTCTTGACTTACCGTTTTACATTGTGATATAAGCTCTGTCAAAATTCAATTGATTATCACACTTTATAAACATGGATGTTACCGATTTACGCCATCTTGGTATGTCCTTTACGAATTAACGTAAATATCCCGCATATTCCATAAATTTATCTTGAATGATAAATTTAGATATCATCATAGATTTAGCTATAAGCGTCTGTTTGAAATACTTTCAAGATTTCTAAGACATAGCTTTCCAACTAGCGGCGTAAATACTCCGCTCTATTGAATCCAAAATCCCGTGATTGCATTGCTCACTTTGAACGGCCGGATATCTTCCATAAGCAATCATAGTACTCATGTATACTTATATCAAATGGCCCCACTTTGAATTACTGTATAAATCTACTTAACTTGACAATAAGTTCTAAATCAAGTCAGACGCACGTCATTAGACACATAAGATGCCCAATTACGGTTTGAGTAGGGGGGGGGGGGGGGGGGGGGGGGGGGGGGGGGGGGGGGGGGGGGGGGGGGGGGGGGGTGGGGGTGGGGGGGGGGGGGAGGCGGGCGCAATAGGATGGTAGGGGTGCAACGGGTCCTTTGAGGGCAGTGTAGGAAAGTAGTTGTAGTTGAATTCTAGGCTGACGCGGCGGGGGGGGATGACGGCGGGTGGGGGGGCGGGGGGGCACAGCGAGAAGGTGAAGCATAGGGGGGGTTGGGAAAATGGAGTGTGGCGGAGGTTGGGGGTAATTGTTGTTGAATTAACACAAATCCATTATTGGGTGTTCACATCCCAATAACATATCCAAACAACAAAAGACTATCCTGACAAAACATCCACCCCCAATCCCATACGTTGATTTATATATCTTCATATAACACATCTAGTTAAAAAACAAACTATTTTCGTGAAACGAACCCAGAGAACACCTAACCAGACCATTTTTCATATCCCCGAATCCACAATCTTACATGATAAGGTGAAATTTTGATGTCTTGTGTTTGGAGCATTCTGTAAGGTCATATAATGACTTAACAACACGCCACAAACTTTGCTCTAGGTAACCAGGATCTAAGAAACCCTGTGGTTGTGTTCATGATAAATTTCTTCTTTCTAAATCTCCGTTATAGAAAAGTCGTTTTCACATCCATAGGTAAACTTTTAAAGTTCCATTATAATGCGCAATAGCAAGTACCATTCTAGTCGAGGGTTAATTCGCGTTAAAGACAGGAAATAATATCAAAAGAATCTGACCTTCACCGTTGTCTAATATTCTTTAATTACCCAATCATGTTTTGTGCGATGTCAATGGTGCCATCCGGCTTTTCATCTTCTACCCTTGAAGATCTATTTATAGCCTAGAGTTGGTTACAACGGGAACGTAAAACCACGAGCTACCAAGTATGTTTAGTATAATAGAATCTATTTCACTTTTATAGTCTCCTTTTCCATTTGTGCCCATTCTGAAATTTACCGCTTCTTGAAAAGAAGTAGTTTATTATCCAACCCATAAAAGAAAACAAAATCGGGTCCAACACACGATTTTCTTTGACTTTTAGCCCATTTTTCCTTCTTCTTTAGGTTTCAACCGTCTTCTTCCTTGGGTTGAACTTACCGCATTCATCTTGGAGATCATTATCATCCCGTTGTCTCTGATCTTGGACAACTTCATCATTTATTCTAGATGATCTTCCAATTTCCTTTGTGAATAAGGAAATATATTTTCAAAGAAGAAAGCACTTCTTTATTCCATTATCATATCCTTAGTGTATAACCCCACAAAATAACAAATAAACCATAAGCACTACTTTTATGAGCATATACTAAGAAACATGCAAATCACTGGGTTTCAGGATAATCTCTTGAACCTTGGGGTTCAAATACAGATATCTTAGGCTAGATATACCCCCCACAATTTGTAATACTTTTATAAGATAGTTTTCATCATCACACCATATATTCATGAAAATTATCCTTACTTACTTTACAAGGATATCAAACATATAAGTATCCGAATAATCGCATTCCCCCCCCCCCACATGCCATGGCTTAAACCAGGACTTACGAACATGGCATTAACCATATCTTTTAAGGCACAATTCTTTTTCTATAACTGTAGAGTAATAATTTGTTCTTATTTTAAGTTTAATACACATAAATTTATGAAATGGAGACACAAAATCACCTCCCGATATGACGTCGAACCACCTTGTAACCGATAATAAGTTTATCTTCGGAACTTATATATATAAAACAATCTAGTTTATTATCCCTTACACCTCAAGTAAGAGTACATAGCAATTTTGTAACTACCTATCATCAAATATGAAAAAGTACTCTCGCTATATTAACAAACCATAGTAGGTATCAATATCCAATTCACATAAAACCATTTGAATCCTATCAATTTCCAAGGGTTCGGTTACTTTTAGTACACCCGCGAGAAAAAAAACAATCCTTGACAATTTGCATCAAAGACAAGATTTTGAAATTGTAGTCTCCGTGTCACTACAAAAATAGGTATCCAATTTGGTTTAAATAGCAACATATTGAGTTTAAAAGTGATTTAAAATATGTCTGAGCAAGCCATGCCATACTATTAAAAGACTCACATAGAGTTTAAATTCACACTCATTTTTACTAAAATGACCATTAGAAAACAATAGTTTATGCATAAACATTTAAAAGGTTTAACCCCATATAGACTCAAATTATGTTAATCGATAACTTCAATTATTTGTGATTCAAACACAAAAATGAAAGCCAAATTACCACTAAGCAACCATCCAGACACAAGATTACAAAATAACCTCCCGCGGCACGTGACAACCGCATTGGTTAACAAGACTCTTTTCCAGATGTGAATTACGACATCCCTTTTCCCTTGAATATTAGCAGTTAGAGAGTTCCCAAGATTCAATCTCTTTCCATACTCAGTTCCATAGAAATAGAAAATCAAAACTCTTATCAACCATATACATGATAATTATACCGAAGTTCTAATTCCACCTTAACCTAAGGTGAGAAATCCCTCCATGTCCACTAGGTTAGATGTCATTCAGACCATATAACGCAGCATAGTTTATGGCACATAAGGTTTCCTGGAATGCTTTCAAAGCATCTACCGTAATGAAAGTCGAGTAACGGTTTACGCCTTTTAACTTAAAGTTCGGGGAGCAGATCCTTTAATGTCACTTGTGACATTCCAAATATATTGTTAATATGAGGTCTCATGATTAGTTTAAAACTAAATTTTTAACTATTAACCAACATGCTCAATCACATATATTTTTCTTAACAAAACTGATTTTTAATCAACATTTTGTTTAAAAACACCTAATGTTTCGTAAGATCCTTATACAAAAACCACTTTAAAGAAGTCCTTTCGAATAAACATTACACAAATATCCGCCTGATTACATAAGTTTTTAAAAAAAACGCATATGTAATATGATGTTGTCAATTTTCATTAAGAAGATCTTAATAGATATGTTTCACATGATCTATTTCTATAATGAAACTCAACAAGGTTTCAGTAGATCCACTATTCTAAAGAAACTCAACAAGGTTTCTATAGAACTTTGTACCAACATCCTCTTTTTTGTACTTGCGTTCCAATGACTCTCATAATTCTTTGGCAGTCGTGGTCTTGCAGTACACGTTGTACAAAGAGTCCACCAGACCATTCAGAACATAGTTGTGACACAAGAAGTCAGAATGTTTCCATGCTTCCACAACTTATCTCGAAGCGGCATATCATTCTTAAGACTTAGGCGGGACATCATCCTAAGACCTAGACACAATTAATCCTGTCACAATTAAGCGCATCCGCATAAAGCATCCTTTAGTTTATATGTAATCTAGCTTAGATAATTAAAGCAGTGGTGATCCTGTTAAAACCCTAGCCCAACGGAACTTTACCCACTTATTGTTTGACAGTGTTTTATATACTGGTAGTCCACTATTCCAATCTTTATCAGTAAATTAAGAGCATGATTGCTGAAACATAAACGGGTCACCTACCGGTCCAACAAAGCTCATAATTCAAAGACAAAGACAGAACGTTATTTGTGATCCTATTGGTCCAGACATATGAAACACGATATGGAGAGCTATCCCGGTATCTAGATTACTTGGTCCGTATCACTAGACCCAGTTGAATGATAGGTCACATATTCAAACACATAAACAAGTATGAGGTGATAAACATAATTAAATAATCAACGATAAATTAAGAAATCAATTTTTTTTTAAAAACCAAACATTGAACTTTCATTAAGATGGCTAATACCCGAGGGTATTAGCCCACAACCATTGTAATTATACAAGCGTAATCAAACAATTTAAAATTGAACGATTAAGAGAGTAAGAATTACACGATGTCTTCTATGGATTCGTAATCAATGCTTGACCTTGGTGGCTGATCTTCTCTTTTAAAATTCGTCTTTAGTGAGTATGGAATAAAGAATATGATATTGCACACTGAAAACTCATTTTTGAGTCTTTCAATTTAATAGTTTGAAAAAAAATAAACTCGATACGCCGTATCCATTAAGGTCGATAACGGCGTATTGACTGATTCCATGAGTGCTCGCTAACATTGTAATAAATCTTTGATATCATCCCCAATTTACTTGATTTATTGTATCTTCGAATAGTTATCTTCATGGATACGGCGTATGTAGACAGAGTGAATACGTCGTATTGTGAATTGGTAAAATGCATTTTCTTGTGAAGTCATGGCGCAGATACGCCGTATCTCTTTAGTTAGATACGACGCATTGGAAAAAATTCAGAAATCTTCAAATGTCTTCGTTTTAGCTCTAAATTACGCACCTTTTAGCGTGTCTTCACAAAACACTTCTGAATTACTACATTTATCAACTTTAAAGCAATTAAGTACCAAATAATGCAATAATTATATAAAAGTGGGCAAAACAGATGGGATAAATGATATAATAAAGTGACGTTATTTGATGTCATCAATCAGTTTAACCATATTGGTCAGGTGAGATTTCTGCTTTAATAACAGTAGATTTTTTCATAAGATTTGATGAAGAATTATCAGTTGTTAAAAGCATTTCAGTGATTAAGCTGTGGAATATTTACTTTCCCTCCCTTTTTTGAAAACTATACCATAACCATAACCTTTAGACCAATATGTAAAGTCATTTACATACATCCCTTCAGGTCCTGGTACATCCCATATTTGTGCAGGTAATCCTTTGATAGATGTTTTGAACGATAATTGTTCAAAAGTGATAGAGATTCTTTAATGTTGTACTGCACAAACTAGGATTAGGATGGCTAGTTTTGTTTAGAAATCCACTTTTTAGTGGGAGTCTTTGATCTTAGAGCATTTGATGATTTAGTCTTGCTTGCTTTGAAAGACTCAGCTTTCTTAGCTTGAAGAGCTTCTCTTTTCCTGAACCACTCAATGTCATTGTGATCAGATGTGGTATGAACATTGCTACCACATATTTCACAATTCTTTGTGATGTGTTGAGGGTTTCTAGGTTTAATTCCTCTTCTTAGAGAAATAATCCTATTATGACTGATTGATAGTTATCTATACACGTATTAATTAAATATAAAATAAAATAAAATTACCAAACTACCCTTGAGGACAAAGGAAGAAAGGAAAATTCTCACGATTATATATAATAATACGTATATTTACCGGTAAGTGATTACCGGGTCGTATTTCTCAAAGATTTATGAAATTGAGACCACATTTGTTGTTTGGACAATGATTTGAATTGGTTCAAAGATGGTTTGTTTCCTAAAATCCTAAAAGTAAGCAAATTAAATGACAATAGAACCTAATTTTAATAACGGGAAATTAAACTTTAACTAAAAACGCAAAACGGGAACCCTAAATGGTGATTAAAAACCTTAAATTTCCGAAATTAAACCTAAAATGAATTTTTCACTTTTTATAGACTCTATTTGACTAAAAAGTAAGTTTAAAGATAACTAGAACAAGAACGGAATTAAAATCGGGAACGAATCCCGTTCTTTAAAAATCAAAATTTTGCAATTTTAACCCTACGTAAACAAAATTAATTATCCTAGAAACTATATGATAAAAGAAAATTTTCTAAAAAAGAATTATATTTTTTTGATTATTTTTCTATTTTCTATGATTTTAGATGAAAACTAAAAACTTTTGTAAAAGAAATCTTTTTTGAAAATCTAAAATAAGCTAGAAAACAGCTTATTAACTTGACATAATACACTTAGAGTGTTTTTGGCTTTTTGCTTAAAACTTTAACAAACAATAAGCTAGAATAGGCTAAACTAGAATAAAATAAGCTAAGGCTATCTATAACTAATCTAATAAGCAGGTCTAAGCTAGAAACAAGTAAAAGAAATAAGCCATAAGCTGTATTATCCTAATAAGCTCTTAAACACTAACTGAAAATCAAATAGCCTGCAAGGGCAGTTTCAAGTTTAAAATTAAGCTCACAAATGGATCATTAGGGCAAAAAGCTTATCACCTACTTAAAGCTCAGCTAATAAGCTTCTTAAAACAATAATCAGAAAACATTTTGAAATCTAAATGAGTACTGAAAAAGCAATAAGAAAAAGCTACAGGCTACTCTTGATATTTTTGAATTTTTAATGAAAAAGCTAATAAGCTAATCCTACTGATTTAATAAGCTAATGACAACTGAATTTTAACCTAATAAGCTAATTAGTATAAGAATTAAACAAAAGCTTAAAAGCAATAAGCAATAAAACTCTAAAAAGCACTTAATGAAAATCTTAGAACCAAACAGGCCCTGCAAGGACCTTTAAGCTTATTTTTCAATGAGCTATTGGATCCTTGTGGGAATCTGGCTTATGCAGGCTTATACTACAGCTAATAAGCTACCTAAATCTACTTTTAAAAATTATTTTGAAAACTAAGTGCTTAATGAAAAAGGTAAATGAAAACTGTTTGAACTCAGAATGCACTGAGTTTTGTTTTAGTTTTGAAAAGACAAATAGCAACTTTTTAGCTTAAAAACAGATAAGGAAATGAACTTTTTAAGACAAAATAAGTTGAAACAAATGAAAGATGACCTATAAGCTTTTTGTAAATTAAAAATCAAGACCTAACTCTAACTTTTACCTGCTGAAAATTAAACTAGAAAGAGGCTAATAGTCTGTTTTATTGCTGATGCAGTGTGCACCAAAAAATGAACTAAAACCAAATTCTATCAAATGCATGCTTAATACTATGATTCTACTACTTTAAAACACAATTTTGAAAGCTATTGATGCAATAAAAACAACTAAGAACCAGCTGAGCTAAAAATATTTAACTACATGAAACTATACTAACAGATTCAAACTAACTATTCTAAATCAACTCACAAACTGATAAACTCTAATCCAAAACTTAAATTCTTACCTCATAAACTTCCAAATGAGATTTAAGGTTAAAACAAAGGACTTAATAGCCTTTGACAGCACTAACTTAGTTAGTGTTGTCTAGTGCCAAACACCCCTTTATTTTTTCAAAAATCATATTTGGCTTATGAAACTTAGAAATTAAGCTCAAACTAGAAATACAAATGGTAATCAGCTTATAATGAATCTAATGAACATGTTTAAACAACTGATTAAGTAGAATTAATAAGCTACAAGGTTATGCTATTTTTTATGGGTTTTTATGACAGATTTATAGAAAACTAATGAAAACTAGGCACATACTAAAATGTAAGCCAATAAATGAACACTACTATCATATAACAACTAAAATAAGCACAAATAAGCTAGATTAATAGAAACAAGCAATTAAATAAGCAGTTTAAACAATTATACAGACTTAAGCTAAGATATAAGTAAGACTGAAATATGAAGAAACATGTACATTATACCTCAGCTAAACAGAGGTAAGAGCTCACTTAAAGCTTATATCAACAAGCTCTAGCTTATTTAAAATAAGCCAGTAGGGTCTATGGATCCTTCCAAGTTTGATCCATCATCCAATTTTAGCTTTGGTAATTTAGGGGAGGTATTTGTGTATGCTTGAGCTTATTTAAGCTTTTTGAGCTTAAATGAGCAGCTTATGAGTAGTCTTAAGAGCTTAATTGAACAAAACAAACTTATTTAACCATTTTAAGAAAATTTAAGAACTCAATGCAGGAATTTACTTTTATTAATAGAAGATGCTTATTACAAAGATGAAATTGAAATTACATTAAACTAAAACATTACTTGAAAGAAAATTACAAATTTAAAAGCTAATTGTACTAGCTACTTAAAAACTACTCCTAGCAATTTTCCTGGTGAGTGAGGAACCCTTGTATTTATAGCTGCATAATGAAGCTTCTAGTCCTTCAGGTTGTTATACGCTCCCTTTGATCTCAACCATTAACTTTTGCCAATCATTTGATCCTAACTTTGAGCCGTTGGATTAGATTTGATCACACGGATTGCCAACATGGCATTCTGTGTGTCAGACCTTGTGTGCTTCTTTTGTACTCATTTTAGTGTAAAATTCCATGTCCTCGTGTGCTTCTTTCCATATCTTGCGTGTAAGACCTTTTAGGTTTTAGCCAATGAGAGGCTCATGTGACGTATAACTCTGCCACATCATTCCTTGGCACTTGAATCACTTAGCCACGTCCTCAATTTGCATTTACCCCTTGTTTTGAGGCTAGGTAAATCGAAGAAGAAGATAAACAGTAACAACAACATTTCCCGCGTTATAAAAGGGTGCGTTTGATTTTTCTTTGACCCGGGTAAAATGTGTTTGACTTCGGGCTTATATAAAAAGATTGGGCCAAGGGTTATGGTTTTAGGCTTGGTAAGGTTAACAGGTTTTGGATTTGGGTTTTATAAGAAGATTAACGACCGTTATATTTTATTAATACAAAGATAACGGTGTTAGGGTTTTAGGGGCTTTTTATGAATTTTGATTTAACATTAAGGGCATTTTAGGAATTTTGAAAGGTTTTGTCTCCTGGTAGTTGACCAATGTTGACCAATGGTTGACTTTGGTTGACCTTGAAAGCATTCTCCCGGCTCTTGTACACTCTATTCGTTCCCGTGTCCGTGTTTGTCCGATTTTAACCGTTTTCTTGTGATTTTTGCAATATCCATACCTACATAATCACAAAGACAAAACAATCAATATACAAGCATTTTAAGCACAATTTTGTCTTTTATGGGTCATTTTTGATATAAAACGGATATGTGTTTTCACACATATCAATTGCTGATCTTGATGCTGATGCAGAAGTGACTCTGGTGGATGAGACTTAAGAGATGAATGATGACAACATGATGTTTGATATAGGTGTGTTGGAAGAGCAGGAAAAAGATGTTGCTGAAAAGGAAGTTAGTGATGCTGATCCAGTTACTACTGCTGGTGAAGTAGTTACTACTGCTAATGTTGAAGTTACTACTGTCAATGCTCCAACAACAACTATTGATGAGTTGACTCTGGCTTAGACTCTGATAGAAATCAAAGCAGCTAAACCCAAAGCTGTTACATCTGCTGCTACAACAACTACAACTACAAGACCCAAGGCTAGAGGGGTTGTAGTTCAAGAGCCAAGTGAATTCAAAACAACATCATCATCTTTACAAGCATCACAACTTCCACAGGCTAAAGACAAAGGCAAAGGAATAATGGTGGAGCCTAAAGTGCCATTGAAAAAGAAAGATCAAATTGCAATGGATGAAGAAGTTGCTAGAAATCTTGAAGCTCAACTACAAGCTGAATTGGAAGAATAAGAGAGGATTTCAAGACTAAAGGAAGAAAAAGCCAACATAGCTTTACTTGAATCATTGGATAACACACAAACTATGACGGATGCTGACTTTTAATTGGCTCAACAAATGCAAACAGAAGAACAAGAACAGCTGAGTATTAAAGAAAAGTCATAATTATTTGTAGAACTCTTGGAGAAGAGAAAGAAACACTTTGCAGCATTAAGAGCTCAAGAGAAAAGGAGCAAGCCACCAACTAAGGAACAAACGAGAAATTCAATGTCTACCTACTTAAAGAACATGGGTGGATACAAACACAATCAGCTAAAGAGCAAAAGTTATGATGAGATTCAGGAAATGTTTGATAAAGAGATGAAAGGGGTAAAAACTTTTGTAGATATGAATACAAAGTTGGTGAAAGGCAGTAAGACAAAAGCATAAGGTAGTTCTTAAAAAGCAGGGGATGAATTAGAACAGGAAAAGGGCAGTAAGACAAAAGCTGAAGGAAGTTCTAAAAGAGGAGGGGATGACATCTTCGAATCTGATATGTAAATAAGTAGAAAGATAGCATAGCATGTAGACACGTTAAAAAATATGATCAAGAGGAGGCATTAGATATGAAAAATGCATATTATAGATAGTTCAAAGATGATGGACCGTAGGTAGCAATTGATACTATAACTCTAGCTACTATGCCCCTCCGATGGATTGTTGCACTACAAGGATTGATAATGGATAGCGCCAGGATGGAGCCTAATTTAAATTGATAAGGGCTGATGGAACGCTCAAAAAGAGTATTAATCAATGATGACAGATGCTTAGGGTCTATTTATAGAGATGATTGAGACCTTCTGGAAGTTCGGTTAAAAGCTTAAACACGAGAATACAAAGGCCAGAGGAGGGATATGAAAGAAGTGTTATGGGTTGATTTGACAGTAATGTTTGTACTGACTATTAGAGTGATTGATATTAGAGAAGAAATCTATAAGGGTACAAAGTGACTGTTTAGAAGCTGTTTGATAAACTATGAGTACACTTTGTAAGGTTTAGAAATCTACATGTCTTTTATGTTAGTTGAGAAAGAGAATCCCCTCACACCATAACAATCAACAAAATATATGTCAAACCAAGAAAAAATTCAAGCTGATCAGTTGAAGAGTGAGATGTGCTATCAATACTCAAGCTCAAGACAATGCAGAAATAAGGGTCAATGAAGTGTTTGAAATGTATCTGCCTACAATAAGTGATGAAGTTTTTTAAATAGAAGAAACTTGAAGATTCAGAAGTGAACATAATGTTTAGGGGAGGTATTGTTAGGATTTAAAAAAGACTTTAAGTGATTCTTAAGTTAATATGCCACTAGTATAGTGCCACTAGTTCTAAAGAGTTAAATGCTTGCTGGTTAAGCTTGGGGTGGTGGGGATGAAAGGTTACACACTGCTTGGAAGAGTTTATAATTGTCAATCGATAAATGACAAGGAAAGGACTGGCGAACAACAGAAAAACTAACGAAGAATAAGTATATGAGTTCATTTTTGTAAAAGATATGTATAAGGTATTTGTTTAAAAGATTATGATTAACTTATGAAACGTATTGGTAAGCCTTGTAGGACCTCCTTGGTGTATAAAAGGAGAGTCATGGTATAGAAATTATAACGTACCAAACGAAGTCATTATTCATAGCTATTCTAAGGTTGTAAACCTAACATTGTCAATATGAAGTGTTCGTATTAAATTAATATTGATAGCTTTATTTCTTATGGTTGTTAAATTGGTTTGTCTTTGATTGTTTTACTATTTCATTGTTCTTATTAGTGATATAAACTAGATTCCGCATAGTTTATATCATACACTCAAAGTTTCAGTCTTAGTACCTTTGGATTTATCCAAGGATACTAAACCTTACATCAAGCTAAGGAGTTTAAGATCTGTTCATTGGGATTAACATCTTGTGATCTTGTGATCTTGTGACCTTGTGATCTTGTGAACTTGTGGATCTTCCGCCCTATTAATAGCTCCAACTGGTAGGCTTTAGGTGCATGTGAACTTAGAGTTGAGAACTTTGCGTGCATTGGTATCTATATTGTTATGGAGCTTTTATGGCATGGAGTCGTTATGTTGGTATCTAAATTTGTTGTGTATCTATGGATATAAGAGTAGTATGGAGTCATTATGTTGGTATCTAAATTTGTTGTGTATCTATAGATCTAAGAGTAGTATGGAGTCGTTATGTTGGTATCTAAATTTGTTTTGTATTTATGGATCTAAGAGTAGTATGGAGTTGTTATGTTGGTATCTAAATTGTCGTGTCTCTATGGATCTAAGAGTAGTATGGAGTCGTTATGTTGGTATCTAAATTTGTTGTGTATCTATGGATCTAAGAGTAGTATGGAGTCGTTATGTTTGTATCTATATCTAGTGGAAATCTTTGTGGATCTTGAATCTTTGATAGTATGAGTTGCTATGTTAATAGCTATATCTTTTAGGAATCTTTGTGGATCTTGAATCTATGATAGCATGGAGATGCTATGGTAGTATCTATTCTATTGTATGTATTCACTGTCATATTGCACATTTGTCCACCTTTGAAACCATGACACAGGAACTGGGTTGTTATTAAACCTATGAGCTCACCAACTTTATGTTGACCTTTTCGAGTATCATTTTCAGGTGTGTTTTCAACCAAGGTAAATCGGGATTAATGGGAACTAAAGACGTACATTCATAGGGTGTTTATCTAGAGACTTGTGCCTTTCGGATCTAAAATGTAAACTAGTAAACTATTGTAAATCTAAATCTTTGTAAACCTTATATGGTATGATCTTGTAACTTGTGCGATGAAATCATATCGTCGCATCCCGTGTTTCCGTCGTAGTCGTGGTGTGACATTTTTCTACCCTGATGAATATTTGCTACATGAATATGTTGGTACATTGATACTATGCTACCTTGATTTGCCTTAGATGATTATCACAAAACTATCATCTATAAGCTATGAATGCATGCTTATTATATTCTTACTTGCATAATGCATGCTTGATGCTTCTTCTTGATCACTATGCTTTTGCTTGATCACATACTTGAATTAGACTAGCTCGCCCATCTTATTTGGTATTTAGCTAGATAAGTTGATTCTTAGAAAATAGGAGCCGCTGCAAACAGCCATCTCTAGCCTTCTCTTTTCTGCACAAAGTTGAAAAACATAAAATACTAGAAAATTTTCGTAACTCCCAGAAAACAGCCCCCAAATACATAGGATGGCCCCCAAATATATTTGGGATAGTCCTAATATTTATGGGACCATCTTCAGTAGGGTCACAAAATTTTTACTGTTTCCTTTTTTTGAACCATTGACCCTCCTCTCTAGCTCCAGCTGGTCTTTCTCTGTTTAGACACACACACTTTGGAACCTTACTACACCCAACACCATGCTTTTTAAAAAATACATCATCTCTTCTACTACATAAATCCCTCATCTTCTTCATTCCCTTCTCTTCTCCTCTCCTGCCCATTTTCACTCTTTATGTCTTCTTTAAATCCCTCCTCAAACTTCTCAAGAAAACCTCGAATCTCCGTAAGACAAGTTTGGAGAAGATCTACTCCTCTACTACAATCACCACCTTAATCTCAAAATGCTTCACCACCACATCCTCCAAGATTTGATAACTCTCAACCTTCTCCTCCTCAATCCTAAAATCCTCTTAGGGATCAAATGATCAATGAAATCAATAAACTTCATCACCTATCACATCTCATTGAAACCAACCTCCAAAATGAAACAAATGCTTTCACCCAAGAACCACCATCTCCACAATCTCCACCATTACCCTTACTTCACCCCGCTACTCTTGACCAAGTCAACTTTCACTCGGGTTTTTGTCATTGTTGCATGTACACCCGAAATCAATTCCATTCATTGAGAGATGAGCTCAATTGGATTCAATTTCTTTTCACTCGTCCTCTTATTCGGGTCCATGTCCCATAAAACAATGCCTTACAAACTTCTTCACTATCACCTCATAAAAAATAAACATTCTTATATATTTAATTTCTTTGAATAAATGTCCACCCATCTTTTGCTTAAAGCATCTCCTAGATATTAAAAATCAACTAGTCTAGTTGTAGTTTAGGATGTTGATTTATATTATGCTTTTATGTTTACTTTTTAGTCTTGTAAAATTCATACCTTTCAAGTATGAGTTTATTTTAATGTTATGAATGAATGGCTTTATCTTATTAGTATGATGGGTGATTTGAGTGCATTTTTTGAGCTACTTCTATTTTTTTAGCCAAGACTGTATATTAGTCATGATATTGCTCTAGGTTAGAAATATATCTTGTACTAGTCTTTCTAACTCGTTTTGTAGCAAGTCATCATAGCTCGATCCTTTGGTGCCCCAAACGATGGGGGTATACATCAAGGGGGAGCGTTAGGATCGTCGATTCTTTTCTCATCTCTACTCGACGACTAACCTTTTTGATTCGACAAAAAGGGGAGAAATGGACTGAAACTCATTAATAACTTGTAAACTTTATTTTTATATAAAATGAGTTTATATTTTGTCATCATCAAAAAATGGGAGATTGTTAATACAAATAGTGTCTATAAACGTTTTTTATATATTTTTCGACCTCTCTATGTGTTAAAGATGACAAAATGTAAAAACATTCTACTATAAAAATAAATGTATACACGTTATTAATCATAAATTTCCATTTCGACGTAAATCACTTGAGGTATGTATAAACAAATCATTAAACTTGATTAGTGATCGAAGATATATCTTTTTGTCTTAAACTTTATATTTTTACAAATGTAATAAAACCTTTTTACAAAAATAAAAATATACAAAATATTTTTATTTAATAAGAAAATGTTTTAATTATTTAAAATATATTCAAATCTGGTCCCCCCCCATAATGGATAAAACTCCACCAGATAAACATTTCCTTTCTAAAAGACAAAAAAGGAGCATCTACTTAGGACAACCCCCTTATAGTCATAATGGACCCCAGATATATATGGGACTCGTGGGGACAGTCTACGTAGAGAGGGAGACGCACTTCTTCTCTTTTTCTTATACAATATTTGGATTGTTCCCTAGCTTTTTTCCAACCTTTTGCACACAGTTTTCTATCATACTTCTCTCTCTACATCTCTCTAAATCTTTCTAAACCTTTGATCACGAACTTGCTTAATCTTGTTTAAGTGATCCATTCTTTCTTTATTCCCTCAAGTGCAAGAGAAGAACACTCGTATTTGCCAGTGTTGTAGATTAGTGCTTTATCTTAATCTTCTTCTAGATTTGATCTTTTATATCATTCTTATGTAGTTGTGTAGATTCGGATAGTGTATAAAACTGAAAGTGTTGATTGTGTGTCGGTTAGTATTTTAGGCCTTAAAATATATCAGTGAAGTGTTAGATTGGTTCTAGCTAAGATTAGGACTCGACATTTAGCTTAGTGTCAGAAATTGGTATAAGCGACGTGTAACGATTTTCTCCGCCTGAGGAGAGCTTGTTAACATAGTGAAATCTCGAGTCGGATACTCAAGGAGTGGAGTAGGGCGCAGAAGAGCTTCGTTGTTAAACCACTATAATTCTCGATGTTGTGGTTTGATTGTTCTATATCTTTATTTTCATATCGTCTTTTATATTCCGTAGATATAGTTTATATTGTGTTTGTATTGTTTACAAGTAGATATATTGTTGATGCGGCTGTCGTTAGACTCCAACAAGAAGTTTTACAACTCTCTAGGCAGTGCACCTAATCGTTGTAGTGTAGTATAGGCAAGACTCGGGGGTTGTTATCGTTTTCTAAGGGAATAGGTTGGGAAGGCTCGAACAGAATCTAAGAAAGATCTACGGGGTTGAGAGAAGATTCTTTTTGTATTTTTATTTTATAGAAAGCAGGTAAAATCATATGGTTGAAAGGTTGGTTTATTTTATCTAATTAAACTAATGATAATAAAATAAATCTAAACTACTTTGGTGATAAATTATATGATAAACGAACATATTTACTTAATCATGCACTACTCCTTAGATTGCTTCTCCTAATCATGTTGCATTGTCACACTTGTGATGATCTGTGTAAGTATTTCCTAAGTCATGAACGAATTACACGAACCCGCCGTCTACGTAATATTCCGTTAAGGCAACGCACAAGTAAGGTAGTATGAAGACTATTACAAGGCCCCTAAGAGTATATTAAATGCATTTGAAATATCTTAAGAGGGATCAACCATATTAGGGGTAAGGTAGTATAAAGACTGTTACCGATGGTATCCTTTTTACACACTCGCGTTTCCCTAGACGTCTATGCCAATTTAATATCTTATGGCTAGTTTTCTAAAGCCTAACGTGCACATCCATCACAAGAAGCACCATTAAAAGGATCTACAATCTAAGTTTCATGCAATCATAAGTAAATACTAAAGGATCTAGCCTAGCATGTTATAAGAAGATAAAGAACATAAATCAATCAAACAATACATAGACATGTTGAAAGATTAAAGGGATAAATAAACTTTACTTGATTAAAACATAGATTAAAGACTGTTATAATAGGGTTTTGAGGCCCTAAAGACGGCCTAAAAAGCTGCCAAACTCGACTACAAAAGTTAGGGTTCGTCTCCCAAAAGTTACACACTTAAAACCCTAAAATCGGTTTTGTATATATAGGAAAAGCGGCGCGATGGCGTCGTGTTATAATTGTGATGTCGTCGCCACGTGGAATCTTCTTGTCACACCCTGTAAATTTCCGGCCAATATTTTAGCCGTTTTCGTTCAGTAATTTGAGATTCATAAGTTACGCATAATTTTTTCGTTTAACCGAGAGGTTATTCATCTGAGAATCGTTACCGGGAGTGATCCGGATTGCTATTTATCGTAGTCTTTTGACAGATGTCGCATTTATGCATTTAGTGAAATGTTCAAATTTTCAAAATTGTTCGTTAAGTTTTACGCGTTATTTTATTTTTGCGTAAACCGTAATTGTTATGTAAAGAATATCTAGTGCATGGGAAAATATCTAGCATGGAAAATAAATCACATAAATGGGTAGTGGAGAAATTTGAATGTTGTCTCCCCTTGGTCTTGTCCTTGCGTCGTCCTACCCAACCCCACCACAACAAAATTTTGTCTCCCATTTCCTATATAAACCAAGGACTATGTGCATGTTTCATTCACCTCAAACATATCTTCTCATTAGAGAAAAACACACACACTCTCTTCTCTCTTTCTCTCTTGGTGCGTCCGCCCCTAAACCACCATAAACCACCATCATTTTTCACTTTTATTCAAGATTTTGGAAGCTTAAGGTCATTAAGGGTTGATCCTTATTGTTATTTGGGTATTTAGAACACCGTTTGGGGTGTTCATTAGTCCTTAATCACTCTCTAAACCACTCTCTTGTAAGTTAACATTTTCCTTAATTTTCTTGTACTTCCTTAATCCTTGTCATGTTTATAAGCTAGTTGTACAAGCTATTTTCTAAAAATCAAAGCTTTAATATTTTGCAAAACCTTCTTAGATTTCTCGTATGTTGTTTTTAGAAATAAAAGGAAACAAAGGAATACGTAGTTGTGATGTTGTGGTTGTATTGCTATAAAGAAATATTTTCAAAAAGGCTTATTTGCTTATTTTCGGCTTAATAATAAGCTTGTATAGCTTATTTGTGCTTATATGTGGTTCGGCTCAAAATATAAACCATAAAGGTTTGAACTTTAGACTTTTCCAAATATTGACTTATTTTTCTAGCTTATTTTATAGCTTATTTTACAACTTATTGAGATTATTGAGCTTATTGGATAAACCATCTATGCTTATTTGTAATAAAATAGCCTACTATTATGGTTTGGTTTTGTAGGTTTCGGCCCAATACAAAAGCACAAACCGTGAGCATAAAGCTCACGGCACAAGCATACGTGTCTACTTTTTAGCTTATTTTGTAGCTTATTTAATAACTAAAGTGACTTTGCTACTTATTTGGTCTAATGAAAAATAACCCATTGGATGTTGAGGTTTGATAGGTTTCGGCCCAAATGACAAGCCCAAACCGTGAGCAATAAGCTCACAGCATAAGCTCATGTAAGCTTATTCCTATGGCTTAATTAGGAAAACCACATGCTTACTTATTTATGTATTTTCTTATTGATCTAGTGATGG
>BQNB010003505.1:5451-24593 GCA_026074375.1 Tanacetum coccineum | reverse complement strand
GGTTACGAGTAATCTTCCCGATTGCCTCCGTAGTCTTAATCTTAGCACGCAACGAAGCATTTTCTGCCTCTATAATGTCTACCCTAAATCTCAGAGCCATCACCTCCTCCTGTATGGGCACTCCTAATAAATGCTCCTGTATGCCTCGTATAGCCTCCCCGTGCTGGGCTAGTGTCCTCATAACGGTCGCTATAGGAAAAGCAACTACAGCATCAGGCTCTGGGTGAATGATATCTATCTTGATATCGATCGGGTCCCTAAGATTCTCCTCAGCAGAGACCGGAATAGTGGGTGCAGCCATGACCTGCACAAGCAAAAGTTTATATAAATCGTCTTTATATGAAACCATGCAGGATGCGTGCAGTATGAAAGGTAAGCACGATGCATGGTGAATGAATATACACACATGGCAGGGATGAAAATGTGACATGGCAAAATGAAATGCATCATGGTACGAATGGACGATGGTATGAATAAGGGGTGGTGTGAATGAATGATGGTATAATATCATATAAGATAGATTAATGTTTTAGAACATACGAGCTTATCGTACTACCTCGTCTTAAAGAATGTTCTAGTGTTTATGTAATAACTCTCATATAAATAATGGTAGAGTATGTGTAAAAGAATGTAAACTCATCTTTGTATGCATACATAATATCCTCATAGTAACGTACATACTATAATTAGAACACGTATATGCATCATGTAAGCATCTAGTAAAACTAACAAATGAAAACAACTAGTGTATGTATGTCCCGTGAAAAACCCCTTTGTATGTATGCAATGTTTGAAAATGGTTATAGTCCAGCAAAAACATTTGACCTGGTTCTCTATAACCTTGGCTCTTGATACCAATCTGTAACACCCCCAAAATGGGTCGCAGCGGAATAAGGATCCGGGGCATGTTACTTCAAGATCAACAGCACAAGATATATATAAGAACGACACAAAAGTCGTTTAGATTGATACATTGGATTTAAATAAAAGACATATTACAAAAGCTTATAGCTTTACTTGTTCTTTGTTTAATATTACAAAAGATAACATAGATTTCCCAAAACATGATGCACATAAATCTTTAACAGTGCAATCCAAAACATAATCCAATGCATCCTTGGCATCTCGTGCCTAATGACCTCCTGAAAACATTGCTTAAAACGTCAACAAAATTGTTGGTGAATTCATAGGTTTATGTATTTAAATTATGCAGGACCGCAAGATTTTCCCGTGATGTTACAACAGATGCCAACAATCACAAAACCAGATTACTGTTGCACTAAGCTCATGACACCGAAGCTCAACCTATATTTGCTATTTTAGCAGTTATTTGCCCGTACAGATGTTGTAACCCGCAACATCCAAGTCCGACATGGTCAACGTTCGTTCCCAGTGATAGCTAATCACCCAAACGGGGAGGTTAATCCCAATAGATCTATTTATAACATTCGCGCTCACATAATGTAATTAACAACTACATCTATGCAATTAACAGTTCATGATAATGGGCTCAGGAGGGTTATCGCTACTTAGGCAAACACATAATCAATATACTTTCAACACTTGCGTCCAATTTATAAAACAAAGCATGTTCTCACCCCAAATAATAGTAAATCAGTAAAACTGTAAAAGTGGGGCTATGAACTCACCTTGTGTACAGGTAGTCCAAATAATCACAGATAAAACGTCACGCAAGACGATAAATGCAACCTATTTTAATCTCAGATAAAACGTCACACAAGACGATAAATACAACCTATTTAAATTAAGGCTGTATAAGTACTGAGTACTTCATTCAATATAATCTTATAGTAGTTACGTCGTACTATCGTTCGGACGTACGAGGATTTAGGACACTTTAAATCGTAAATCCAACAACCTCATCGTTCGCCATCCGAAGAGGCCTCATTAAAGAACTCCCTAGTAATATAAGTACTTTGATAACCACTCAATATCTTAATCATAATCACCGACTAAACGTTTCCAGTAAAATAGTATTTATAAAGCGAAAACTTTATAATATACTTTTCGTAAAATGACCCAAATTAGTCGTTTAAACCCGTTGGCTCGCGTTTCTTACGTCCACCGTCCTTCGTAGTAAGACTAGCGATCAAAATATTACATTTGAACTTTTTGATATACTTGATGAATAGTGAAATTACAGTTCAACACAGCTCATTTGTCTGTTAAGGCCTTAAATTAGTCGTAAACTTGTAATCGTAATAACATATTCGTTAATCCCGATTTAGTGATTCCTTCGAGTACGTTTTGTTATTAGAAAGAGTATTATATTTTAAAAGTTAATCCGCTGATGAATAGTGATTTATTAACTGTTCATAATTATAAAATTACTTTTAATAAACTTTGAATTATCTAAAAATGTCGTAATTACTCGTTTATAGATCCGTTTTAAACGATTTCTTGCGAGTACGATCCTCGTATAAAAGTTATATCATATTTTAGATGTTTTAAAAATTAATATTGCTGTAATGAATAGTAACTTTTTATAAAAATAGTTTTTATAAAGAGTATATATAGTTCGTAAAACTTATGTTTTTAGACGTATCTTTTTCGTTATCGATCGGTTTCATCGAGTTCCTATCATTATGGAATCGTCATGAGGCATATTATGATTAAATAATATCAAAATCTACCTGTCCAAATTCGATTTAAATAGCCCAAATGTAATTTTAAGTGTATAACTTTATAAAACTTTTTATGTATCATTTTCTTTAGTAGTTTATTATAAAAACTCTTGTAACCATGATGTTACAAATGTTGGTACTTATAATAAGAGTATTCCATTTCATCCCTAGTCCTTTTTAATTTTTTTCCATTAAATTTTTGTTTTAAAAAATAAACCAAGTTTTTATTAACCCTTTTACTATCATTATTTACACATGTGAATTTAAAGAAAGAAACATTATAAAACCCTAATTTAACCTAAACATGTTTATACTTAATCCATAAGTTAACATACTTTTATTTTTACTTTTCCATGATATATAGGATCATATGACATAAGAATAAGTGTATAAATTGATAAACTCAAATAAAAACTCATTTTACATATTCAAAAGTCATTAGTGGTGATTTATGGCTATATTTATCATGTAACAGACATAAATCATAAGAAAATAAAAGTATAAGGATTCTGAAAACTTAGTAATGAGTTGGAGATGTGAAATAAGTGTTCTTAACCCGTGGTTTAATTCCAACAACAAGCTTTCAAGCTTATAACCCTAGATAGGTGTTCCAAAGACCCTAATCTTGCATAACTTCTAAAATCCTTTCAAAGCTTTGCCAACCCTGAAACCTTCTTAGAATACCTTAAGTATGTTGTGTATAGGGTTGTATAATCTTAGAAAATCAAAGTGTGGATTTGTTTTTATGGCTTATTTGTGCCGTGAGCTTCAAAGAGAGGGAAAGAAAGTTTTTGTGATATTTGGTTAAGTATGTAAGAAAGGAAGGGTGCATGCATGGGTATTTATAGTATAAATATCTTGCTAACCTAACCATGGTTACTTTCTAACCCTAGTTTAGTTTAACAAGTCAAGTTGGTAAAAGGTGTAAGAGTACCTTTATAAAATATCTAGATATTATGTATAAAAAGAAAAGTCTTGGTCCTATCTTCTTAATTTCGGCATATATATATATATAAATAATAGTATAAATATTATATATAGATATATATAAATATATTATATATATATAAGTTTATTATAACTTATAAATGTCTTTTGGAATGTTAAAATAAGCTTGCATGGCAATTCAGACTTGTTTTGTAAATATTATCCCTGCAAGGGGTATATATTGTAACTTTCTGAAACTTATAACTAAAAGGACTGAAAATGCCATTTTATCAAAGTTATAACTATAAGGGTCTATTATGTCACTTTTTAAAGTACAAGGTTTACTTTGTACATCTTTTAAACTAGAAGGGCCAAACTTGTAAAAGTGCAAACTCCAAGGGTATATTTTGCCATTTTTCATTCTTAAAGGTGTAAAATGTAACATTTTGAAAAAGTATAAAAACAAGTTCAAAAAATTACAAGACATAACTTTAATTAACGCTTGTCATGCTTATCATTTCCAGATATTGATCAAAACGCTTAAAACCGATTATATCATATCACAATACTAGGGAGCTTCATATTAAGAGGTTTTATCTTGGTATTACGTTCTGACAGAGTTGTTGGGTTTACGATTTAAAGTGCCCTAGCTCCTCACATGTTTACTGAATGACCTCTGACTTATGATGGCCCGAACGGTGATACAATAATTCCAAAATCTCCAATCAAACTCATAATAATATTACACTCTTAGAACCAAAGTTCTAGAGTACAATCTTCCTAAGACTCGACATATTATCCCAGGTTACATGACGAAGCTGCTTCTTTCAAGTTGATATACTTTCCGCCTGAGTAGATAACGTCGTACTACCATACATACGCCTTTTCTTTGATATACTTTTGCCGTTAATTAGATTTCCCTGTTAAGGTGAGTTCAAAGCCTCGCATTTCAATCTTTCAATTGTTTTATAAACCTGCGAGGGGGATACATGCTATAAAACATAAATATAATTATTTTTGTATGTTGTCCTAATTTATTATTGCCTAAGTAACTATTTTGCCTTTAAGTCCCTAATATCATGAACCGTTAATTACTCTACAAAGTGAGCGTGAATGTTGTGAATAGATCTATTTGGGTTGGACTCCCCGTTGGTGTACCCAGTCATACCGGTAACCAATTGCACATCATTAGAATATAACTGCGGGTGTTTTTGGCAAAGGCACCCGTTGGGGCTATAACGTATCAAACATATCCAAAGGCTTCGGATTCATGAGCTAATGGCAATAATAATGTTACCATTTTCCATGATAATTATATTCGTTACAATTATTACAAATAACGGGTGTATAACAATGTAACCCAATACCACACTATAACGCATTACTATGACACTGCTTTTATAACAATTACTTATGATGACTTGTATTCAACTATTACATTTCAAACCTATGAATTTCACTCAACCATTGTGTTGACTTTTTAGCATGTTTATCTCAGGTAATTGAGCAACTTATGGCACGGAGTGGCATGGACTTGAAGATGGCTAAAACTTGTTATCATTCACATTGTATGTAACTAGATTTTGGGACCTGCCTTTGTAAAACTCTGATTTTAAATGAATGATAACGTATCTTTTGAACAAACGTCTCTTTTGAGTTGTTTTCTATGATTATGATTGTTGTATCCATGAAGTAATACCCCAGATTAGCTTCCGCTGCTATATGTAAAAATGGGGGTGTTATAGTAGAATACTCAGGGAGTGAAGTAGGGCGAAGAAGAGCTTTGTAGCCGAACCACTATAAATCTTGGTGTCTTGGTTTGATTGTTCCTTCCCTCATCTCTTTATATATTGTTGTGATTGCTATTTAGTATTAGTTTAGATATTTACATTGTTGATTCATATTGTTGATTAGTTAAACATACAACTCGAATCTAAGAATTTTAAAAGCAAACTTTTAGAACGTAAAATGAACCTGTAAACTTTTAACCCCCCCTTCTAGTTTCCACAATTGGTATAAGAAGCCAAGGTCACTCAAGATTTTTAAAATATATTGTATTTTAAAGCTTGGATCGATTTATGGATTCTGACAAATATCTAAAAGGGGAATCTATGCAAAGACCACCACTTTTTGAAAGTGACATTTTTATTTATTAGAAAAATAGTTTCGAGACATATGTAAATCAAAAGATCTTGATCTCTGCATGTTATTACTAATGGTGATTTTCAACCTATTCAACAAAATCCGAAAACCAAATTAGATGAGGTTATCCCTTTTGAAAAACAAAGTGACGATCTTAAAAAGAAGCTTGCGAAAAATAACGAAGCTAAAATGGTTATTTACAATGCTTTGCCAAGAAAAGAATATGAAAGAATTTTCATGTGTAATACGGCAAAAGAAATTTGGAAAACTTTGTTAATCACCCATCAAGGTAATAACCAAGTCAAAGATAACAAGATCGACCTTTTGGTACAACAATATGAACAATTCGTCATTTCTGAAGACGAATCTATAGATAGTGCTTTTGCTAGATTTAATACTATCATTACTAGTCTAAAAGCTCTTGATGAAGGTTATTCTAGCAAGAATTATGTTAGGAAGTTTCTTAGGGCTCTACATCCTAAATGGAGAGCAAAGGTCACGGCGATTGAAGAGTCGAAAGACTTAACATCACTGTCACTTGATGAACTCATCGGGAATCTCAAAGTTCACGAGATGATCATCAAGAAAGATTCTGAAATAGTCAAAGCTAAGGGAGAAAGAAAATCTCTTGCTTTAAAGGCTAAGAAAGAATCTAGTGATGAGGAGTGTTCGACTTCCGGAAGTGAAGATGAAGAATACGCCATGGCGGTTAGAGACTTCAAGAAGTTCTTTAAGAGAAGAGGTAGATTCGTGAGACAACCTCGGAACGACAAAAAGACGTTCCAAAGAAGCCGTGATGACAAGAACGGTAAAGGTGATAGAAAATGCTTTAGATGCGGCGATCCAAATCATCTTATTGGAGAATGTCCAAAACCACCGAAAGACAAGAACCAAAGAGCTTTTGTCGGAGGTTCTTGGAGTGATAGCGGTGAAGAAGATGATGAGAAGGTCAAAGATGAAACGTGTCTCGTAGCTCAAGCATCAAGTGAGGTATGTTCCGAATCCTCTTACTTTAGTGATGAAAACTCATCAATAGATGATTTAGTTTTAGATAATGAATATGATAAACTGTGCAAAATGAGTTTAAAGATAATCACTAAAAACAAAAGATTAAAAGCCACTAGAAATAGTTTAGAAAAAGAACTTAGTATTCTAAAAGAAAAAGTGTCTACACTCGAGAAAAACAAGGGAGTTAATCTCGAATGTGTAAAATGTCATATGCTTAAAATTGAGAATGAAAAACTCAAAGAGGAAGCCATTAGATTAATTAAATTTGAAAAGAGTACACATTGTCTAAATGAAATGTTAAGTAATCAAAAACCCTCTAGAGAAAAATTAGGTTTAGGATTTTATTCATTTGAAGCATCATCAAGTGGAACTAAGGAAATAAAATTTATGAAAGCCTAGAAAAAGGCGTCTTCTGATGGAGGCCCCATAAATATGGGTGGCCCTCATAGTGTACATGCGGCCCCTATAGCAATTATAGGACTGCCACCAGTCAGTACGTCTGGATCTGAGAAAAATGTGTCTTTTCAAAAATCTATTTTAGGTCCTAGACCAAAACACATAATAGTAAACAACGTCAAAGTTCCCATTGCTAGTGATAATGAAGTTAAACATTTTTATAAGCCATTGGCAAAACCCGGAGTTGGATTTTTAAAACCTAATCTTAGATAAAAAAAACTCCACCACCTAGAAGAGTCAATAATAATTATCCTCGCCCTAAGACACCGCAACCAAAAAGGAACGTTGGTCGACAAAATCAACCTCGTGGCTTTCCTGTAACTTGGAACAACTTCCAACGTCAAAGTTACATACCATGGGAAATGTGTCTTCCATTTCCAAATCCCAACGGGTTGCATCAAATGCAAGGGGTGTTTAACACTAACAACATTGGACCCATGAGATATTGGGGACTAAATGTTTGAGTTATTATCTTATATAAATAGATATGCCTTGAAGTCAACTTGGAATCCGATGAATGGATAAAGGATAGCGGATGCTCTAAACACATGATGGGTAACCGAAAGCTCTTCTAAAGCTACAAGGCATACAACGGAGGTAATGTTATTTTTGGTATAAATCTTCGCGGTAACATCATTGGTAAAGGTACGATTTCGAATGACTCTCTCAAAATAGATAATGTAGAACATGTAGATAACTTAAGATTCAACTTGCTAAGTGTAGGACAAATATGTGATAATAAGTGTAGAGTAACTTTCTCTGGACATGATAGTAAAATCACTAAAGATGGTAAGGTCATAGGTAGAGGTATTAGGAAGAAAGGCTTATATGTGATGAAATTAGGAAATAAGCCTAAAGACCAAATTTGTCTAGCAACGATTGATGAAAACTCCACGTTGTGGCATAGGAGATTAGGTCACGCAAATATGCGTCTCATTCATCGTTAGCATCTAAGGAATTAGTTAGAAACTTACCTAAGCTTAAGTTTGATCAACACTTCTGTGATGCTCGCAAAATTAGAAAACAAGCTCACGCTAGTCACAAAGCTAAGAATATATTCTCAACGACTAGATGCTTAGAACTCCTTCATATGGATCTCTTCGGTCCATCCGCCGTACGGAGTTACAGAGGAAACCGCTACACCTTAGTCATAGTAGATGACTACTCTAGGTACACTTGGACTAGATTCCTTAAGGATAAAACCGAAGCCTTCGATCAATTTGAAATATTTAGTAAGAAAATTCAAAACCAATTAGGATGTACAATAGTGTCAATAAGAACCGACCACGGTAGGGAATTTGATAATGAGGTGAAATTTGGAGAGTTTTGTAATGCCAATGGAATTACACATAACTTCTCAGCTCCACGCACTCCTCAATCAAATGGCGTGGTTGAAAGGAAAAATAGGACACTTCAAGAAATGAGTAGGACTATGTTGAATGAGCAATCGTTACCACAAAAGTTTTGGTGTAACGCAGTAGACACTTCAACATACATTCTCAACCGAATCCTAATTAGAGCCATCTTAGGAAAAACACCTTACGAACTCTTAAAAGGTAGGAAACCTACTCTAGATTACTTTAGAGTGTTTGGAAGCAAGTGCTTCATTTTAAACACTAAAGACTACCTTACAAAGTTTGACCCAAAGTCATACGAAGGTATCTTTTTAGGTTACTCGCAAAATAGTAAAGCCTACATCATCCTTAATAAACACACTAGGAAAATCGAAGAATCACTCAACGTGACATTCGATGAAACTCCTCCACCCTCTAAGACATCACCCTTGGTGGATGATGACTTAGATGAAGAAGAAGCAATTAAGGTTACCGAAAAGAAAAACCTAGAAAATGACATTGAGGATGAAACTTTAGAGATTGATGAAATAGTCAATATTAAGGAATCTAGGAACCATCCATTAGAAAATGTCATAGGAAACCTTAACCAAAGAACCCTTAGATCACAAGCCCAAAACCAAAGTAACTTCTTTTGTTTTATATCAACTATAGAACCTAAGAATGTGAATGAAGCCTTAACAAATGATAGTTGGATAGTCGCCATGCAAAGAAGAATTAAATCAATTCATTGCTAACGACGTTTGGGAGTTAGTTCAACAACCTAGGAATATGAAAATCATAGAATCTAAGTGGGTGTTTAGAAATAAGTTAGACGAGAATGGTATTGTTTCTCAAAATAAGGTTAAGTTAGTTGCTCAAGGCTATAATCAACAAGAGGGCATCGATTATGATGAAACTTATGCCCTAGTTGCTAGACTTGAGTCAATTAGGATATTATTAGCTTATGCTTGTGCTTTATATTTTATGCTATTCCAAATGGATGTAAAAAAGTGCATTCTTGAACGGTTTTATCAATGAGGAGGTATACGTGGCACAACCTCCAGGATTCATTGACTTTGAAAAACCAGATTGTGTTTATAAACTTAAGAAAGCTTTATACGGTCTTAAACAATCACCCAAAGCTTGGTATGATAGATTAAAAAGCTTTTCTTATTAAACATAAATACAAAAAGGGAATGGTAGATAACATACTTTTTACCAAGAAGAAAAGTTCAAACCTCATCATTGTTCAAATATATGTCGACGACATAATATTCGGCTCGACTTGTCAAGACATATGTGATGAATTTGCTAAAATCATACATGATGAGTTCGAGATGAGCATGATGGGTGAAATTAACTTATTCCTTGGATTACAAATAAAATAAATGGAAGATGGTATTTTCTTTAATCAGTCTAAATATATTAAAAAAATGCTTAAGAAATTTGGCTTAGAAGAATCTAAGCCAATTAAAACCCCCATGTCCTCCGATACTAAACTCACAAAAGACAAAGAGTGTGAGTCGGTAGATAGTACCAAGTATCAAGTCATGATAGGTAGCTTATTATACCTAACGACAAGTAGGCCCGATATCATGTTTAGTGTCTGCCTTTGTGCCCGCTTCCAAGAGGCTCCCAAAACCTCTCACCTTGAAGCGGTTAAGCGTATCTTCCGATACATTAAAGGCACTACGCACTTAGGATTATGGTATCCTAAGGGGATCGGCATAGAAACAGTAGTATATGCCGACTCTGATCATGCGATAGATTATGTGGACCGAAAGAGCACTAGCGGTATTTGTACATTTGTGGGATGTTGTTTGACATCTTGGTTCTCGAAGAAACAAACCGCTCTTGATATATCAACTACCGAAGCCGAATACGTAAGCGCCGGAAAGGCATGTCAACAAGCACTATGGATGAAACAAGCTCTTATCGACTACGACGTTCGACTCGTCGATGTCCCTATCATGTGCGACAATAAAGGCGCGATTAACCTTAGCAAAAACCCGGTGCAACACTCTCGAACCAAACATATCGAAATTCGTCATCTCTTTCTTCGTGATAATGTCCAGAAAGGACATATCTCAATTGAAAAAGTTTCGTCCGTCGACAACATCGCCGACATTCTTACGAAACCCCTTAAACGTGAATCGTTTAACTATCTACATCTTGGTTTAGGAATGATGGAACATGATTCGAGCAATATAGTCTCTCTCTCTCTCTCTCTATATATATATATATATATATATCCTAAATTATCTCAAATTAATTATAGTATAGAGAGTATCCCGTTCGATATAAAAATTGCTTGAGGACAAACAATATTTTATCTCCCGGATGTCGTATCCCGACGAAGTGTGAATTTGAAAACCATGTTTCGGTTCGGGGTCGTGTGCTTGAATAATCAATATTTTGGATATGGTTTCTAAATCTAATAACGCAAAGGGGAAAGCAAATAAAGGCACGCTAAACTAAAAATTAAAGCAATTTAAAAACCTAACGACATTTAAAAGTAATTAAACACTAATTAAAACTAAATAAGCTAACTTAATTAACTAAAAATGACAAATTTAAATTCTAAAAATTCAAAATACAAATTTCCAAGCTAAAATGACTTAAACTAATTTTTAAAAATTGAAAAATATTTTTTTTTGGTTTTTTAAACTAATAAAACTATATTTTTAAACTAAATTAAACTAAAAACTGAATTAAAAATACTAAACCTAATCCTAATTTTTTTTAGAAAATTCCTAAAAATACTGTAAGCTAAAAAGAAGGTTTTCAAAGAAAAATAACTCAAAAAGCTAAAGCGGATAAGCTGTTAAAAATCAAATAAGCCTAATAAGCTAAAACTAAAAAAACGTGCATAAGTAATTAAGGGTGCAAAGGGTTAACATAAAAGTCCAGGCGCGAGGTTGTTGAGGCTTTGGTGTGTGAGAAGGGAGGTCACAGGTTCGAAACCTGTGACTTCCTTTTTGGTGAAAACATTTTTTTTATTTTTCTTTTTGAAAAAGCTATAAACCTAGTACAAATAAGCAACTTTAATAATTGGTCTTTTTACTAAAACTTATTAGATAAGCTAGAAAAAGCTCAAAAGAAATTGGCAGTTTTGGCTTTTTAATGCTAAATGGCATGTAAACAAAACTATTTTGAATTTTAGGACTCAATAAGCTAACAAGAAAACTAAACAGCTAAAGAAAACCCTAAAATAGACTCAATAAGCACTTAGGACTTAAAAATAAGCAGACAAGATAAGTTGAAAACAACTAAAACCAATAAGACATCAGACTCTAAAAGATAGTAGTTTGCAAAGATTTTTGACTAACTTTTTAACTGAGCTAAAGAACCAATAAGCACATAAAATAAGCTAGAAACTAAAAACAGATTAGGACTGAGACTCAAATGACACAAATAAGAAGGAATTAAGCAAAATGGAAAAGAAATAAGCTAGAAGAATGCAAATGCAAATGACAGACTACACTAGATGTTTTTTTGGCTTTTTAAAGATTAATGACTAAGTTCAGCTGAATTCTAAGACCCAATAAGCAAAATTAAAAGACAACAAACTTAAAACAGATAAAGATCTTGACTCAATAAGCAAATCTAATCAGGACTTAAGCTTAATAGAACACTAAATAAGATAGAAATTCTACATAACTCAGATTGTAAACTTGACCTATTTATTTGACTCTTTAGCTAAATGACTACTTGCATCCTAAGTTTTAAAGACTCCAAAAATACTTTTGACACAATAAAAACTCAAAACAGGTGAACTTTATACTATAATAAGCTAATTTAAATCAAAAGTTATCACAATCAAGCTAGGCTCTAACCACCATTAAATCTGCAATATTGGACTTTTAGACCAAGTACTAACCTACTTGACTGTGTCTTATACTAAAATACTTAAAAGACTAAAACACACTCAAAACAGATTCAAATTGATGCAAGTGAAACTCATTTTGTTTACAAAATCCAAAGCTCAGGTAGGATTAGAAGAGATTTCTCAAATAAGCTTTTTGAACCTTAATTTGACTAGCAGACTTGGAACTTTGATGAAATAAGCTGCAAAACTTAACAAAACTAAATCCTAGCTTATGAAATCTAGCTTTTAAACCTATTTTGAGCTTATGGAATTCATTCCAATAACTAAAATCAGTTTGCACTACCTTTTATATAGCTAAAAATGCTTATCCCAAACACCCTTTTAGAATCATGAATCTAACTTTTCAGCTAAAATATACCTTATTAATCATGGATTTTTGAAAACAGATTAAGCTTAATGATATTAGATGCCAAATAAGTAAAAATCTTAAGCAAATAAGTACTGATTTATAAGCTGCAATATTAAGCTATTATGACTACTTAAATGAGCAGTTTTAACTAAAACTTAAACTAAACTAATTTTAAACTAAAGACTAAACAAATTAAGCTATTATAAGATTGAATAAGCATAAATAAGTAGCAATAAGCAAGAATTAAGCAATAAGATAAGCTAAACAATTATTTAAGCTATAAAATAGTAAAAGAAGAAGTACCTTGATCCTAGCTCAAACAAGGATCAAAAATTCTCAAAGGAGCTTATCTACAAGCTCTAGCTTGTTAAAAACAAGCTGGTAAAGTCCAATAAGCCCATCCAAATCTGGCTTATCATCCAAAAGCTCATTAAGCAGAATTTAAGGTATTTGAGAATGAAAAGGCTTATTCAGCTAAGCTTTGAAGGCAATGAGCTTATTTGAGCTTAATAAAGTGAATTTAAAACATATTTAAATCATAATTGCTTAAAATTAAAATAGACTTTAAGGCAAAATTTAAATGAAGCTTAATTTTATTCATCTTAAAAGAGGTACAAGCTGTTTTAAAAGGAAATTACATTAAAGAAAGGACAATAAGCTAAAATAAGCTACTAATAAGCTACTAAACTACACTACACTACTCCTAAACTAGATATCTCCTCAGTGTGAATGAGAGCCTCTATTTATAGCCTGCAAGAGAAGAATCCAGAAGCATAGACGCGTCCTATTCCATCTAATCTGAGCCCTTGATCTCTAACAACCCTTTAATCCACCGTTAGATCCTTTACACGCATCAATAGCCAATGAGGTTTTGTGGGATTGCCAGCGTGGCTTTGGTGTGCTGTCAGAGGTGTCAGGCATGTTTCTAGAAGCAAGGGGGCATAAAGTGGTGAGTGGTTTACCCTGGTGTAAAAACAGGAGGGAAAAGAAAAAATGAAAGAGATGTACAGTAAATGTTTACCCACATTTATATATTTTGACATTGCTCGGGTATGAATTTGGGATGTTGGGCTTGAACTTGGGCCATGAAATGGGTTTTAGATTAATGGTATATGGATTTGGACTTGATAAATGAATTTGGTTTATTAGGGATTTAGGCTAAGGTTTTTATATAGTATAAATCTTAATGGGCCGACCCGGCCCATTAAATGGGTACGGGTTGGTCCATTTAAAGATGTATACGCCTTCGTCTTTGATTTCTCATACTCTTCTAATCTCGTGCTCGGGTTTTGTCTGTTTTGCTTTGTTTTTGTCCATTTTTGGTATATCCGTTGCCTGCATAATAAAATTCACAATACAAGCAAATACAATGTATTTTTCATGTATTTTTGGTCTTTTAAGCTCATTTTAATAAGGAAAAATGATATGTGGTTAAACACATATCAAAAATTCCTCATACTAAGCTATTGTCGTGTCCTCACGTAATGTCATAAACACACTTAGAAAACCAAAAAAAATTCAACCCCTTTAGACTAATTACCTCGAAAAGTAGCTAAGTGTTCATCTAAAGGGATTAAGAAATTACTAGTTTTGAAAAGCCATTTTACCATTTTATGCATTTACTATTATCATTCATTCATATCATAACTTCACGGAACAAGGATCACAAAAAGGATAAATTCATCGTCCTCGATTTTTCACCCGCCCCAAACTAAGCTTAAAAACAAAATCATTGTTAAATACACGTTAAGATGCTTACACTACTCATAAATGCTAATTGTGAATGCATAGCCACTTTCTGCTCCATTATTCCTAAATTTCTAAGAATCTTATTTTTATTATTAGTGACAAATAAATTAAATTCTTATTCATATAAAGTAAACCCGGTTTAGACCACAATTAGTTTGAAATCCTTTCCTAAAGACACGATATGGTGAGAATAAGGTCCACATTAAGGTTCTAATTTCGCATGATTTAGGGGTTATCCTTTTAATTTCATCCGAAACAACTCAACTACGAGTCCAGAGACGGAGGCTTTATTTAGATAACCTCGAAGTCGAAATTTGGCTTTATTCTTATCATTATTATAGCAACATTATTAAACCTCGGTCCTTTAAACAACTGACACATCGGGCGTCCTAACCGACAAGAGCCAGTAGTCTTATTTCGACCTCGGTAATTTCCTCGACCTTTTTGAAGGCTGCAACATCGACAGCGAACCGACCAGATGCAGCAAACTTTTATCAGTCTCGGATTTATTATTCTTACTATAGGCCTTCTTTTGAAGTCTGCCACATCGGCAGCGAACCGACCAGAGACAATAAACCTTTATTAGCTCACAGTTCTTATTATTATTATTACATCCACCCTATAAACGACTGTCACATCGGTATGCGAGCCAAAAATGATCCAGAAGTCTTATTTCGGATTCGGTTTATTTATTATTATTATTAGCCAAATTTTAAGTCCTATGGTCTTTTAACTACCTAGACAACGGTAGCGAGCCGTCAGGAATCGATAGCCTATTTCCCCACAACACCGACAAAACCGCGATGTGTACCTTAATTTCACCAGAAGAAATCTCTACGAAGTGATTTAAACTGAGAATCGCAAAAACCAAAGTGACTTTATTTATTCAACAATTATATAACGTTTATTAAGCTGATGGGAGCAAAAAGCCACAATTAACCTCTATGAGCTTTAAAGAGATCCAACTACTCTATGTTTAGCATCTAACTTATATAATCATTTCTCGTTCTTCGCAAATTTAAAATCTTTAATAAAAAGATCCGTGAATGCTTAGTCTAATAAAACAAGCTTTGCATATTTAAAGTCTATCATGGAAACTTGCAAAATCTTGGCTCTTTCAAGCAAGAATTCGCGTTTTAAAGCTTCTTGTATAAAATACTAGCAAAAGCTTAAATTTATATAAGTTAAGGGGCAAGCTAGAGCGCAACATGCTCGATCAAGTCAAAATTTATTCTCAAAAAGACAAAACTATGTGTCAACATACTTATTCTATTTTTGAAAAAAAAATTCACACATTTTTGCTATTTTTGGTGGTAAAACGGGGTTATGTGAAGACAAGGCAAATGCAAGTAAGATCGAATCGAAAGATCTCCCCCCATACTAGAACTACACATTGTCCTCAATGTGAGTCTGTCACCCCCATATTAATTTCAAGGCATAATCCAAATATTAAGGGGTCTCTACGCAAATCTAAAGCCGTTTATTAATTATGCTAATAGATAAACGTTAATCAATAAGATCTAGGATATCGGATTCCCATATATAAGCATGCTAAGGATTAAAGATCGAGTGAACGATGGACAAAACCACGAGCACGAGAGTCTTCAAAATTCGGGCAATCCTGGACATAAAAACACAAAACACAAAACACGAGAAAGGAAGAGGCGAGCCTCCTCACATCACACTTATTAATAAATATTATACTAATATACTACTACTAGGGATAAGCATGGGTTGCCACCCACAAAGCGCTTGTTTTTGTGCGAGTCTCTAGCTTGACTCTCCCCATATCATCGTGATATTAGGGACGAAACACGTGGAAGAGCAAACTTTCATTGAACTTTTATATGCCACCGGTTCTAGAGAAGAAAAATGAAAAGCGGAGATGCCAGGGTCAAAAATGATATCCTCACTCCCGGAGGAGAGAGGAAAAGGAGAATCCACCGGATAGGTGAAATAAGGAAGGAAAATTCGGATAACATATGTGAGGGAAAGATAATGGCGATCCTCATAGGGTAAGCTCACATATGTTGGAGAAAATTTTTTCTCATGAATCCCGGGGTCGAAAACTTTGTCCTCGGTTATCAAATCATCAATTGGAGCATCGTACAAAATCTTCTTCCATTCATTTTCTTTAGATTCCAAATTAAATAAATCATCATTCTCTTCGAGAGACGGTTCATTGGTGAACCCCTCGAGAATGGAAGCAACGCTTATCTTAGGAGTAGACGGATCACGGTGAAGTAGAAACTCAATCTCATCAACGTCGCCACCTGGGTCGAAACATTCATCCTCATTAGTATCGGAAAGAGGTGTGACTAACAAAGCCGGCTCATCAAGGTTAGAAACATAAGAGTCCTTACTCTCGATGTTCTCTAACACCTCATCAAAAAGAGGATTTACGTCACTAGAGATGTATTCGTCATCGAATTCGAAAAGAGGGTTCGAGTAAATTTTAACATTATCTTCTGGAACGTCCTCATCGGATAGTGACTCGTCATCACTAGAGGTAAAATCGTCATTTGAATCGAATAGAGGGTTAGAGAAAGTCACGGATTTTTCCTCAAAAACGTTAATGGGAGAGAAATCATTACACGAAGGTAAATCACACTCACTATCACTCCCGAATGTATCCTCGGACTCACTTGGGATTGGAACAAGGTCCTCAACACTAGACTTTATGAATTCGTCTGATTCCTTTTCAGGAATAGTGCTAAGTTCCTCATTCCCCATGATGAGAGAGTCCTCGGGCTCCAAAGTCGGTAAAACGGGTGTGATTGCAATAGACGGAGGTATTTGAGAAACAATTTCATTCAAAGGAATAGTACTCTCCTCGTAATCATCGTCATCATAAAAAGAATTGAAATGTCGCGAAGGCTCGGGAGTATGAATACTAATATTAGCCGCCTGCTCTCGTAACATTTCACCAAGGAATTGTATAAGTTTATTCCCTGACTCAATCATTTTATCCCATCTATCGTGCACATCATTCATCCCCTGCTGATTAAGGTCTTCTTGATGATTTATGGAATACTGCGGGGGTTGGTCAAAACCGAAATAGTTAGAATTATGCTCAAAGTGGTTTTGATTCATCGGTTGACATTGAAAACTTTCATGAGGACCCCCACAGTTCTCACAGCAAAGATATTGTTGTGGAAAACTCGGTGAATTTTGTGGATAATAATTATCACTAAAGTTTTGATTGTAGCTCGGTTCCTGCTCATAGACAAGCGGGAACCGTGGTGGACAATCATAACCATGGTGAGAATCATTTCCACATAACTCGCACGAGTATGTCTCGTACTGGGGTTGTGGAGGGTGGTTGAAAACGTTTGGAAGATCATTGAAAGAGTTAGGAGCATCAATGGATGAATTTCCATCTCTTGAAGGGCAAACCCAGCAAGATCCTTCTCTAAGACCATATCCACACCACTTGCAAGTACACCGTTGACAACGTTCACCTTCTTCTAACGGATCTTTACAATGAAAACAATGAAATTGGTCGAGCGAAGATGTTTGGGGTTGTGAAGGTGTGGAAAAATCGGGTGTTTCATCATTTAAAATGGGATCGGGGTTACGGACAAACTCGTCTCCGAAACTCACATTGGTACAACGCCGACAATTTCCACCGTTAAACGGACCTCCACACCACGAGCATCTTGAAAACCAAGACATGTTGAAGAATTATTGGATAAGAAGGTTAAGAGAATAAGAATTAAACGAATAAGAGGATAAAGAAGAATATTTATAGATTTTTCAAATAAAACATAAAAAATAATAAAAATAAGAAAAATGTTTTTGGTAACCAGAAGTCAAATGTGTACGGTAGCTCTCTAGAAAACGCACAAAGAAGCGGAGGAGTGGGTAAGCGGGAAGCTTTTAAAAATCTTCTCCTTTCGGGTAGAAGTTCGTAGGATCGACCCTTCTTATACCTCTCTTATAGTTTGTTAACTAAAGATGAGCCGAAACGACAATTAACAAACGGTTTCTTTTTTTGGTTACTTTAGGAAAAGTATTGTTGGTATTTAATAATTCTTCAAAAATAAATCAAGAAAAATAAAATATTTTTGTATTCCTAAAAATACTTTAAGCTAAAAAGAAGGTTTTCAAAGAAAAATAACTCAAAAAGCTAAAGTGGATAAGCTGTTAAAAATCAAATAAGCCTAATAAGCTAAAACTGAAAAACGTGCATAAGTAATTAAGGGTGCAAAGGGTTAACAGAAAAGTCCCAAGGGCGCGTTGGTTGAGGCTTTGGTGTGTTGAGGGGGAGGTCACAGGCTCGAAACCTGTGACTTCCTTTTTGGTGAAAATATTTTTTTTATTTTTCTTTTTGAAAAAGATATAAACCTAGTACAAATAAGCAACTTTAATAATTGGACTTTTTACTGAAACTTATTAGATAAGCTAGAAAAGCTCAAAAGAAATTGGCAGCTTTGGCTTTTTAATGCTAAATGACATGTAAACTAAACGGTTTTAAACTTTAGGACTCAATAAGCTAACAAGAAAACTAAAAAGCTAAAGCAAACCCTAAAATAGACTCAATAAGCACTTAGGACTTAAAAATAAGCAGACAAGATAAGTTAAAAACAACTAAAACCAATAAGACATCAGACTCTAAAAGATAGTTTAAAAAGCATTTTTTT